>JAAHCF010000076.1:0-79652 GCA_038367545.1 Beauveria asiatica | reverse complement strand
AGCCCAATCAATTTAATCCATCTCCCAAATTCAATAAAAACATATAACAAAAAAAAAAAAAAAAAAAGAAAACAAAAAAACAAAGAGAGGCATATCATGCCTCGGAATGCTGATCGTTAAGGAGCATCTCAAAGACTATTTGCCGTCCCTGAAGCTCCGGATGGGCCATAGCAATCTTGACCGTCCCTTTGGAGGTGTCGCCCGCCGTGGCCATGTGCCCATTTTGTCCACGGAGCTGCTGCGCCATGGCCGCGTTCTCGCCCGTCGGCCCGCGGATGCCACTGTCAATGACACGCACGTCGCGACCGGCGATAATCTGTTTAAGATGCCCATTTTCCGCATTGCGCACCTCGACGTAATCCTCGTTGAATAGCAGCAGGTACTGCCCGTACATGGTCGCCCCGCGAGCCTTCTTCTGCTTGCCCGTATACTCCATGATGAGTGTGCGCGACACGGCGCCGTGCTTGTCTACGTACAAGGCGCAGTCCTCGTACGTCACGATAAACTCATTCTCATTGAGCTTGAACATGCCCAGGGGCTTCTGATCGCGAATGCGGCTCGCGATGTTGGCAATCGCCGGCGCCTTGAGGTCCGGAATCGACATAGGCACCTTTTTCTCCAGCGTCAGCATCTCGACGCCCTTGGCTGTCGCAACTGCAATCCACGTCTTAAAGACGCTCAGTGAGTAGCACTCGACTGGGAAGGTGAAGTCGTCAAAATCGCGAAACGTATCCGTGCTGCCCGTTGCCGATTTGCGCCCGCCAAAGATGCGCGACCGCTTCTCTGTCGCCTTGTGGTACAGCGGCTCAACAACTTTAAAGGACATGTGCATGCCCTCCTTGCGCTTGTAAAAGACGAGCGTACGATCATTCATACGCGCCGTGGCAAAATACGACACGTCTTTGGAGAGGCGTTGTGGTGCGCGCCGCGAGTTTTCTGAAGTGGGCGGCGCAAACTCGGATACGGGCGCAAGGACGTCGAGAGGATATGAGATGAGTGCTCTGTCGGCAATGACGAGACATATGTTGAAGTCCTCCAGCACAGCGAGCTGCGTTATCTTCGTCGCCTGTATCGTTCGAGTCCACCCGCGGGGGTTGGAGGGGTCGGATATGTAAACACCGTAATCCGTTCCAATGGCAATCAACGTCTTGCCAAAGGCGGAAAAACCCGCAGCGCAGTTGACTTGCGCGCGGCAGACGGCCGGCACGCCATGCGCGGAGCCTAAAACGCTCTCCAAATCCTGGATGGCGCGATCCAACGGCGTACCCTTCACCGGAACGCTCACGCTCCTGGCGTGAGGGGAGCCGGCGTCATAGTGGAAAGACGCGTCTGCAAGCACACGAAGTCTGAATGGCTCAGCATTCTGCGAAAAGAGAGCCTTGGCATGCATCGTCTTGGCCTCGATAATTTTGTTGCACCAATTCGTGCGGTCGCGCAGAGACAACGCATACAGCGTGTATACGTCGTGGCCCAGATGCTTCACCCTGAAGGGGTAAAGGATCTTGTTCTCAGCGACATCGTTGGTTTGCGTCTGCGTCATACTTGTTCCGGAGGAGCCCGTCGAGGCATGATCCAGCCCAGGCCTTCCGCTGCCGTTGCTGCTGACCTTGCTGAGTTGGTGACCAGCCGCACCAGCCGGTGCTGTACGGCCCAGGGGTGCAGTAATGCCCTTTGTTTTGATGTAAGGGTCGTCATTATTGCTCTCGAGGAAAAGCAGTGGCATAGGAACGGGTTCTCGGGACACGTCGTACTTCTTCTCTGACTTGCCGTCTTTGCCCCGCACCACCTTGGCAACTATAAAGTAATGATCGAAGAGTAGCGCGTGCGTGTCCACCCACCGCACACCCTTGGAGCTCTGTCGCTGCAACTCGCCCTGTAGGATCAGGGTTCTACCTTGCTGTTTGAGATTCAAGACGGACTGAAAACCAGGACGCAGAACAAGCATGCGGTCGAGCCCCCACATTTCGACACGCCTGGTGGAATCCGCAATCTTGGCGTCGCACTCAAGCGTGACCGTCTTGATCTCCTGGATAGCCTTTTGCAGATTGGCCTTTTCCTCGCTGTCACCAATCATCTTGTGCTCCACAGTCTCTAGAAGTAGATTGTATCGCGGTAGACGCTGCAGAGGCTGGAACAGAAAATGGGTCCAGTCCTGCTTCTCCGACGACTTGTGCCTTTGCTTGTCTTCCAGGAACTTTCGGAACAGCAAATTACGCGAAGCCTCTTTTTCGACCAAGAACTTAGCGCGCGGATAGCCAGTTGCATACTCGACATAGACCTTTTTCGCTTTTCTTATCCATTCGCGGAAGATGTCGCTAAAGCCCACGATCCACGGGCCCTGCTCCTTCTGGCGGTACTTGAGATGGGCCAAGAGATGGCCCTTGTTAATTTGCACAACGTCGTCGATCTTGCCAAAGACGTCCGCCAAGAACTGGTCTCGCTTATTTGGGTGGATGATGGCAGGCTGACGCGTGCGCAAGTCATCGCGGTAAAGAGTGCGGAAGATTTCGAGATTCTGGATGTAATTCTCTTCAGTAGTGACAATCTCGTATAAAGCGTTCTGTCGACTGACTTCCTTTTGTGGCTTAGATTCCAAATCCTCTTTTGAAAGGCCATAAAATATGTGCCAAGCATCCGCCGGCTTAGACTCTTGGCTGAATGCATCGAGGTCCATCTTCTTGAGCGTTCGGGTGCAGTGCATCGAATAGCACCGCCCTGGCGTACTGTACTCATGTAATTTGGGAGCATAGCAGCCGGTTCCAGTAAGCTGCCACAGGACACCAGATATGCGACCATCACCAAATTTGACCCATTCTTCCTCGGGTACAAGAACGCCAGCATGCAGCATGGTAGCAAGCACGGAACTGCTGAGCACCTCGGCATCTGCCACGTTCATAGTTGGTACTTTGAACGTAAACAGTGCCGTCAGACCGTCTTCCACTGTCTTGCTCTTCAAGTCAGCCTCACCAAGAGCCATCTCGCGTATCCATAATTCGATGTTGCTGAGCGCCCAGGGCTCCGCACAGCGCAGAAAGTCGGCTGGTCCAAGCTTCGCTGGCAGAAATTTCTTTTTGCGACCATTGGGCAGCGTAATACTGTCAAAAGCCCCGATGGATGTAGCTGCCGAATCGTAGTCACCAGGTCCTGGGCCGCCAAATGATGAAGGGTGGCGAAGGTGGCCTTGCCTTCTGCGGTCTTCAGCGGCGTCAGTCTTGGAGCGAATAGGTTGCTGTACAGACGGCGCATTGCTGTGGCTGGAGAGGGAAATGGACCGCTCAGGCTGAAGAAGATGGTTGTTGCCGCCAGTGTAATAAGATTCGGGGCCATCAGGTCGCAGAGATCGTCCATCGATGCCGAGAGCGTGGGAATGAGACCGCTGCGGTTGACGGAGGCTACTTTGTGTTGACAGCAACGAGCTGCTGTCTGAGCCGGGAGGAGGTGGAAGAGGTCGATTAGTGAGACCCGGATGATAGAATAAATCCTGATAGTCGTCTTGCGCAGGAGACTCTCCACCGCTGTGGTGTGAGTCGAGCGACACACGGTCCGGACCAGAGTCAAAGCTGCGGCGTGTGGGCAGCTGAAGACCACCAGTATCGCCATAGTCCATCGCTGCCTGTTTGAAAGCGGGCGCATCTTGGTAACCTGCACGCGAATTCTCAAAGTAGGTCGGCGTCGGCAGCGGTCGTTGGCTGGATGGCGAGCGTGGTGGAGGCGCGTCTATGTTGCCATAGTACCCGCCTGAGAGACCGGCCAAGTCAACACCGGCGAACTCGCTATCATCGCTGCTATAGTCTTGCTCTTCAGGGCGGGGTGGTGGATTCTTTTCGTCTGGCATGGCGGGCATCTCGGCGTAGCCGCCAAAGCCGGTTGAGTAATGTTGGTCGCCCATGCTTGCATTTGCCTGCTGCAGAGCAATCGCGCCGGCTGCAGCCTCCTCGTCGTCGGTACCGTTAGCGTATGACTGGTTGGAGGCGCGTCTCTCGTCGGAGAAGCCGGGTGTGGCGGGATTCGAGCTGAACTGGCGATACAAGCGCGCTTGATCCTCGGCTGTACGACCATCGATTGGGGCGGGCCGAGAGCGACCTGATATGGCAGTCTCGCTAAAAGTATTTTCGATCTCCTCGAGGATGCTGTCGGTGGTGATGCGCTGGTCGCCGCTGTCTCTATCAGCTGCAACTGTCGAGTTCCAGGTAGGCTCGCCAGGCCGGCGGGGAAGAGGAGCGTTGGTGGGATGTCGGCGCAGACCGGGAGAACCGAGAGGTTGGATATACGGGCTAGCACCGCCCTGAGAAGACTGCGAGCCGGGCCTTGCGGACTGGTCATCATATAATGATTGGTCGTTGGAGGCGTAGGCAGGCCCAGCAGGGATCTGGGACGCCGTTGGATATGGCGCAGTCATCGCAGGGTACTGCATATTTTGCTGATCGACGCCATTGGTAGGATACTGATATGGCGCCGATGAGTAATGCAAGGGATCGTAGGTGGTAGGCGTGGGAACCTGCGAGGATGTGTACGAGGTAGTCGGGCTTGTAGTCGAGTACTGATAGCCAGCCGACAGGCCTGGTGAATAGATGGACTGGGAAAAGGCATGCGAGTAGGTTGAGGCGGGGGACTGTCCGTAGACAGTGGTATTGTCGTAGCTACTGTAGCCGTGATAGGTGGGCTGTCGCTGGGGTGCATTGGCCGTCTGCGCGTAGGCGGCGGGGTTGTAGGACTGGGGCGTATACGATGTCGGCAGGGATGTGCCGCCGTAGACGGCCGCGTTATTTGCTGGCGCGTGCGGGTAGTAGGAGCTGGTGGTGGCGGACTGGGACCGGGTGAAGCTACTCTGGGTGGCCGCGGCAGCAGCGCCGTTGTTGGCGACATAGGTTTGGGGATTGTAGGCGGGGGCGGCGGGCGGGTGAGCGGCGGGATCTTGAAAACGGTGCTGGAAGCCGGCGAGTGGGCTAGTCGAGGACGCAGTGGTGGAGGGACTGGTGAGAAAGAGTTCGTCGTTGCCGGCAGGGACGGAGGGTTGAGCAAAGTTGGGCCCGTTGGTGTCGAAGGGTGCGGCGTGATGGGAGTAGTAGGCGCTGGTGTTGCTATCGTCGCCGGTGTTGAAGCTGGGCTGCCTACTAAGATTGCGCGTTTGCTGCTGGTGTTGCTGTGCGGAATAGGGTCCCGACACGGGATACTGGACGGGGGGGACAGAGCCGTAGCGACGCTGGTCGTCGCCGCGAAACGACATGATGGCGATGGTGGGGGTGGTGTTTTGAAGAAATATTTGAAAAAATTCAGAGAAGCAAAAGAGAGCGAGGAGAAGTCGTGAAAAGCGAGCGGAAGGTCTGAGACCTCGACGAGATTTGGCCTAGGTCGAGGAGCGAGCAGGTAGCCGGGAGATGCTCATTGAAGAGAGGGCTTTTTGTCGAGGCTGGCTAAGCGGACGGGTGCGTTGGGCGGCGCGATGGCGCTGATGCGGGCAGGAGAAGCAAGTAGAGGCGACTCTTGATGGGTATCGAGGAGAGGAGAGTCGTAGGTGGATGGATGATGATACAGAGCCATATGCGTCCGGAAGGGCCAAGATGTACGCAGTTTGTCGAGTAGGGTTTGTTGATGTTGATGTTTTTGGCAGCTTTTGGTCGGTGTCAACGGTCGGGTTCGGTTCAGCCGGTGGGTGGAGATTTGATGAGGAGGCTGTAGCCAAGCTGAGCTGTCAGCGGTTTTGTCCTTGGCAAGGAGCTCTGGGCTCGACAATGGGATCACGGAATTGCGAGGAAAATAGCGAGAGGTCGTCAAGGACTGGCTACTCGACTGATGGGATAAGTATGAATCAAGATTACAATAGAAACCATGGCATATGATTGATGTCTTTGTCCCCGGGCGTCCTTGGCGGCATTTGCTTTGGAGGGTGAGAATCCATTGCACCAGTATTATTGGTAGATAGGTACCTACCTACATAAGTTACCTGGTAGGTTCCTACTCGGGTACGGAGACAGCTTGGAGCCACCTTGTTCCTCTTCGCCCACCCCGCATTGCCTATTTATTACTCACTAATCCGTACTCCGTACTCAAAGTATTACCTGTCTTCAATATTCCAAGGTACCTTTTTATTAGGTCCTTTCACTACCACCAATCCGCAAGTATTGGCTCGGTTTGACGTCTGAGACATCAGACGATTCGCAACACCACGTACCAGAGGAACAAATTGATTACTTTGTCAAGGTATTGCGTCAAATTACGGATTACCTCTTTGCATCTGCTACCGTCATCCCTTCTCGACAAGCAGGTGCAACTCGCGAACACGTGCGTGCCCATCTCCCAGCCTCGGCCATCACACCGATGCAGAGTGCAGGGGCGCGGAGCTCGGTCAATAAATACAAGGTCGGCCTTGATTTCTGCTTCTTCCTATTTATTATCCGTATTGACCCAGCACTCAGCCCAATACTCACTGTTAGGTCCCATCATCATCTCAAATTCGCACCGACGCAGCAGTCAATTCTAGGCCACACTATACACATGCCCCGATGACACCTATTCTGTCCCAACAGGCTGACCTTGAATTCTCCTCCGCCACTTTATGGCAAAGAATCATCAACAACTAGTGCCCAGGTCATGGTTGATAGCCCTGCCGCGTCCTGGGCAACCCACACGCGCCGTAGCGGGCCACATATCCCAAAGAGGCTTCATTCATCACAAGTAATACGGACTACTCCGTACAGTAGAAGCAAGTGAAACCATTCCTTAATACCCCCTAATCCTGTCCCATTTCTGAATCACAAATCTGCAATCTTCCCACTTCATCTCTCGGCTTACCTCAAGCCTCTACACTACGCAGAACCGAGTGCGAATAAATAATCAAATACAAGAACAACACGGTAAATCCCCACAACAGCCCTGAAACCCCAGTCGTGGCATCTGCTCGGTGGCTTTGCTTGCAACGTCCCTGTTTTACTCCTCCCCCATATTCCGCCTATCTTTCATCACGCTGCAGCCAGATTCTTGACGCAGCTCGGCGCGTGGAATTACCCATCTACAAGCCAAGATCAATTTTCAAGATTCAACTCCTGGCAGTACTAGTATTAGTTCTGAGCAACACCAAGGATTCGCGTGTCGCGCGCCGGACCCCGCAACCCCATGTTCAACACTCCCCTGCATCAGCAGAGCAGCCCCAGAAGTTAAAACAGCCTTGTCTGGCCAAAATGCGACGGCAATGGTATGATGCTATTTTACAAGCTGTCGGCTATAAATTATTATGAACTAGTAATCGGCTCTTAGATTGTAGTTTCTCTGAACATTTGTTCATGCACATCTATCAGACGTGACCCCGTGTCATCGGGCCCTATCCAACAACATGGCCTGGGCCCATATTCTTTCCATGTCAAGTACACCTGGCTATGAACACAGCAACTATAGCATATCGTGACTGCAATCAATCATTTTTCGATAGAGCATGCACTGTATAAATTATACTACTCCGTAGTCTTCGTCTAACCGGACCCGAGTTGTTGAACCCGGCTCCTCGCCCGTAGATGGAGAACCCAAACCTCCGTTGACCATCAATTACCACAACAGCTCCTTACCACCCTTCATCACAAACTTTCCTCCGAATTCCTCCGCCCTGTCCGTAATCTCCAGCACGTGCCTTGCGCCTTCCTCCGCGCTCAAAGTCGGCCCCTTCTCCTCCGGCACCCCCCACGACCGCGCCGCCGTGCGCCCCATGCGCGTCCCGACCCATCCCGGGTGCACCGCGACACCCGCGATGCCGTCCTTCCCGCTGAGCTGCTCGTGAACCGCCTTGGCGATCCAGTTGGCCGCCGCCTTACTCGGTCCGTACGCGCCGCCGGCCATCGGTTCCATCATGCCGATCGAGCCCACCGATGAGCTTACCAGCACGTACGCACCTTTGCCCCTCCTGCCTTTGGCCGCCCGCCCCTTTGTCATCAGCGGCCACAGCGCCTGAAGCGACACCAGCGGCCCGATAGTGTTGATCTCGTGCAGCTCTCGCATCTGCGCGGCCGTCGTCGTCAGGATCCCTTCCATCGTCATAGTGTGGCCCGCGTTGGCCACCAGCACGTCCACGTGCTCGATGCCGTGATCCGACAGAGCCGCGTCAAACGCGTGCACAACGTCTTCGGCCTCGAGACCGGCAGAGTAGTCGATGAGAACGATGATGAGCTTACTCCCGACGCCGCGCTCCACGCTGGCCGTGCTGGCGTGAAGCTGGGCCCGCGCCTCGTCCGTTCGCACGGTGCCGACGACGGTCGTCTGCGGCCGCGCGAGCAACCTCTGCACCATGCAGAGGCCGATACCACGATTGGCACCCGTAATGACATAGACTGTGCTTGACTCCATCATTGTAAAGCGTAAAAAGTTCACGAGTCCGATCCGGGCAACCTCAGCAATATGGTCGAAACTGGTGTCGGTGCCAACAATGAGCGCCACGATCGGTAATATAAAGAAAGATTTCAATCAATGAGGTTTTGCTTAAGAGCCGAATCGAAGAAGAAAGAATCGAGAATTCTTAGTCGTGTGCTCGGTGAAGGTGTAAGTGGAAGAGTGTGCGTCTAAGTCTTGGCCGACAAGGGCAACTATGTGGGTTAATAAGCTGGCCCTCACACTGCCACTCCGCAAAGGACCGCAAGTCAGCCACCCGTAAATGGCATCATATTGAGCGCTAATTCAGAAAGTCCGACCGAAACAGAAGTTCAATAAATGTGTTACTATATACACCAGGTAGCCAATACCCATGTATTGCTTCAAATGCTCGCCGCTTCACTCGTCTCCAAATACGCCAAAGAAGAAAGCAGGGCTAGAGCCGCCGTCATTGCTACATGAATCCATATTCTCGTATATTCGTGGGCCGCATTATACTATCGCTTTCCACTTTCCGCTGCTATATCAGCAGCAATTTGTTCTGCGTGGTCAAAGAAACCAGGCCTCACGCTGTTCCACTGCGTTGGGTCGCTGGGATGCAGAGATTCGGCACCTGGGCCGTGTATGGCCCATTTGGTCAATTTGACGGGGCCGCCAATGTGAAACATGAAGGCCATTGTGCCCTTGCAAATCTTGGCCGGCTCAAGCTCCTGTTTGCTCGCAGATTTCCAGGTTTCATACGTCTCGCCGTGCGGCATGTAGGCCGCCTCGTAGCTGAGACCACCCGGTGCCAGGACGTGACTGCTGCCGCCATACTCGCCGAAGATGAGGCCCATAATCTCGGTGCTCATGTTGCGGTGGTAGTAGGGCGGGCGAAATGTGCCTTCGGCGGTAATCCATTTTTCAGTAAAGACCAAGAATTCGCTCAAAGGCGTGTCTTTCTTGTTTGATTTGACCGAGAGGACAGTGTACAGTGTTGGATCAGCTTGGTCTTTTGTTGAGTTGACCAAGCTGATGAATTCATTCAGGTCATATTTAACAGGTACGTGATTGCCATGCCAGGCAACAACGTCAAAGGGGGTATGCTTTTGCTCGCATCTGTGCAGCGAGCCGTCTATCTTGTAGGTGATGGACCAGGACTTTTCGTCAATGTCATAGCGAGCAAGTGGAGCGCAGTAATTCCGCTCCATAGACATGCCATTGGGGCCGATGACACCACGTTCAGGAAGATCATGATGGGCGGCGAAAACTTCGTGGATGTAGCCTCTTGAAGGCCCATCGGGGAGTTTTACACGAAATCGCATGCCGCTGGGCATGAGAAAGACCTCACCGGGACGGACCATGAGCGGCCCAAGCTCAGTGGTGATATCCAGTCGACCTTGCTGAGGGAGGATGAGCATCTCTCCGTCATTGTTGCAAAATGCCTGTCTTTCCATGTCGGCATTTGCCGAATATGTGTGTACAGCGAGGCCTTCTTCAAGACCAGCGTCTCCCTTGCCGCCGATGGTGCGGATGCCCTGCACAAAGTTGATTGACTTGGCCTCGGCGCGGAAACTCGTAGCCGCTGGGATGGGAAAAGGGTCCCAGGCCTGCTGGGAAGCACACGACTCAACTTTGGGGTTTGGTGAAAGAAAAGAAGACTCAATCTACGTTGGGCGAAGCAACATGTCAGTTCTAGAGGCCGTGTCGTGTATGGGCGGGACTACTTACATGTTCATTAATGCTGGGGTCGAGACGAAGAGGGCCATGCGCTACTGAGGGACGAATGCGGTACATCCAGACGTGGCGAACATCGCTGCGCTTTGCATTGACGGCAGATCCGTTGAGCTGCTCCGAGTAGAGGTCATACTTGACTTTTTGTGGTGTGTTCTGTGACCAGGAAATGACCCCTGGAAGTGCCTGGCTGATAAAGCGATTGCCAAATCCTGTCGTATAGGAATAGGGATCATTAGCCGTGGGAGACTTGGTGAATTCCGCCTTGGCCGTCGCCGTCGGGGGAAGCGGGTTTAGATCGGGCCTTGTTGCAAGTGAAGCCATAATGGAGCGTGGTAGCTACCAACAGAAAGTTGAGATGATGGAGCACGAGCTCGCGTGTGTGATTGCTTCAGCAAAGACGCGGGGGAAAGTCTCAAGATGGAGGGCTGATGAATGACATGAACATGATGAACAAAACAACACGAAGAGAGTGTGAGAGAAGAGGTAGGTTATGGCAAAACATTTATCAACTATTTACGGGAAAGCTTCGTGTCGTGTTACCCCCCCCCCCACTGCCGGCTACGGTACCTACCTACCTATCTGGAGCCCTTCACCTGGGCAGGCAAAAAAACAGCAGCTACCTTGACTTCTGGCGTTGAAGTGGGAACAAGAGCCTTGTTGGGTTAGCACGCTACACAGGTACCTCGTACGTAGGTAGTGACATCTGGTACGAAAAGTCAAAGAAGAAGTTCTTTCTATGCTCTAGAAACTACTATAGGGCTATTATAAATAGAAAATTTACATTTCTTCTACTTTAAGACTTTCTAATATTAAAAGAAAATTAAGTAAAAGATATAATCTTTTCTTAATTTTAAAAGTTATATATTTATAAATTTAATATTTAGTCTTTTACATAATAGTCTATAGAATTCTGGAGCTTAAAAAAGTGCATCTTAGAAAAAAAGCACCTATAAGTAATTTTTTGTAGGGTATTGTACTTGATGTTACAGAGGCGGGAGGCAGACGACCATGGCTGCACTGATGGGGTGGAGATCGGCCATCAAGCTCAGCCCTGGGTGTGGTGCGCTGCTAGTCCTTTTTTGTTTTCTTTCCCCTCTGTTCAACTATTGGGTTTCAAGCAAGATCGATGTCGATGCAGCACCGGAGCTGTCACATCAACGAGCCTCGTTTTCAGCCGCTGGGGGAGGCACTTGGATTAACGTCATGCAACTGTATTTTTACCGCTCGATTCTGACCCGCCGAGTCTCCATCGCGTCTTCTCCCGATTAATCGATGAATTTTCATGCTTTTACAACGAATTCGAGACATCTCTATAATTAAATGGCGGCTTGCGACTCTTGACAAGGCCGCCGGGGGGGAGGACCTCTGCCTTGGCTTGAACGAGCCTTGGATCAGACGCCTCTTTCACCAAGCTCGCGACAAGCCAAACGGCTGTACAGATATTGCACTAAATTTCAACCGTTGATTCATCCTCATCCCAAGATCTGACAGCTGCGGACTTGAAATTGCCTTGTAGAGAATGGTCTGGGCCCTCTTCGTCGGAACTCGCCATCGTTGTATAGGCAAACGGCAGATTTTGAAAAGCCCGTCTTATTGCTCTCCGTTCTCGCTTCAATCTCCCTTTTGCTTTCACCCCCATCTTCTTTTTTCTCTGATCTGGCACTTTTGGTGGCGGCGGCTCGTCAGTCCAAACTGGAAGTTGTACTGGGGCGTGAGCAATGATCTCAAGAGCCAAGAATAGTTCTTCTCGGTGACCCGAAGTTTCGCGATGCTGTTCTGATAGCCCATCGCGGACAGCAAGCATAAGTAGGGCTTTGAGAGCAAAGTGTGCATCATTGCCCGCTGCATGAAGATTTGCGTATTTAATGCCAAGCTCATCAAGTAGTTTTTCGAGGCTGTATCTGTAGTATAGCTTCAGGGGAAACTGTGCTACTTTGACAGTGTCGAATAAGTAGGCAGCATTTCCTGCGATATCGGGGTGTAGTTGATTCATGAACTTGATGTCTTCATTTATGCCATGGCCAACCAAAACATAGTCGCGGCCTTTTACGAGCTCCGCGAGTCGTGGTGCCAAGTTGGCAAGCAACATGGTTTCAGTCTCCCCAAACAAGAAACGTTTCTTGGCAGTGCGGCATGATTTGCTATTGTCATTAATAAATTGGTACGAAATTATGGTCTTGGAGACATCGTCGATTCTGCTTGCCAAGCAGCGTGTATCCAGTATTGAGAGGCCAATATGATAACTCTGATCCTGGAGCGGCAAGCGGCAACGCGGATTGTCAATGTCAATGGCGACGACTAGAACATCTTTGATGGATGTACCGGGAATGAATTGCCCTATTTGCGGTACTTTGTAAGGAGGCGCCTCTAATGCGTCGGTATTGTAGCCCATCATCTGCCGAAGAGCAATATTCTCTTCCCGGAGGATGCCTAGGTGGCCGAGAGAATCCACAGACATGATGCTCTTTCTTTTTCCGATGAGAATAATCAAGAGATGCCAGAAGAAACGACGTGGACAAGGTTGAAGAGTTTGCGCGTCAAGGAATCCGGGGATAATTAGTGGCGCTTTTGTGAGTCTGGACGTTCCCTTCAAGCACGCGCGACAGACAGGAGTACGCGGTGGTAGCGTCAAGCTAATGGAACGACGAGCCTGAAAGCGAGGAAAAACATAATTCGTAGAGGCGAAAGACGAAGCATTATGGAGTGCGGGAGTGTTATAAATAATAGATAGGAGGACGCGGTGACGATGTCAGTCTTAAGAGTGATGAAGTCGCAAGCAAGGAAGATGCAAAATCTTGGACGCGAAGATGAAGCTTTGTGAGGTGCGGCAGAGGAAATGTGTAAAAAAAAGTACACGTATTACGTATTCTCGTCCACAATTTCGGTTTGCCGCGCCCGCCTTGCCGCCATCTTCGGCCAATCTGGCATTTATCGAAAGCCATCCTGGTTTGACTTTGCCCTTTGTGTACTATATCCAGTATCCACCATGTCCACGTTCCTTCTTCTTCTTCTTCTTCTTTTTAATTCAAAAAAAAAAAAAAAGAAGTCGCCATGAGTTCACCACCATCGGGATAGCTCGCCAGAGTTAGCATCGCCTTTCCCAAGGGTTTCTATCGGCTATACTGCATGTTGACCTACAATTACACAGCTGTCTTTTCCTTTGCGACGGCGATCACAGGGCTGATGGTTTGGGGCGTAATTGTTGGCTCGCCATGCTACGGGACCATATCATGGCAACTATTCATACTCATTAGAGCTAGGAGATTTGGCAAAGTTGACTGGCATCACCATCCGATGATGGCCATTTTCTTCAACGCAAAGCTAAAAAAAATTATTATTATTATCAAAAGTAAAAAGCAAGCCACCTCATCAAGCAGCTAGTATCGAAAATAGATTCAGCTGATGACTCGTACTCGACTCTCGGTGCAGGCAAAACATGTCCCGGCCGGCCAAAACTACGCGCGCTGCACACCTATGGCAGCCTATAGGTGAGTTGCGGCTAGACATAAAATTATATTCCTAAAAGGCAGTAGTGGCTTTTCTTGTTACATAATATTCTTATTAGTGGGGCCAGGATAAGGGACCCTAAACCTAATTCAGTAACTATTAACTACCTAGTTAACTAGCTATCCTTTAATTAGCTAGCTACTCCCTAATTATTTAAATATTAAATACCCTTACACACCCTCTTAGTATATGCGTAGAGTTTTAACCTTAACATATTTTTAATTCCTTATTATTTTTATTATATTTAATTTATAATTTAATTTTTTACCTTTTCTTAAATATATACTTTTAAAACTAGAAAATAATTATTATATATATTTTTTAATAATACTATAAACTTACTTTCTTTACTAGGGTTAAAGACTTATTAAAACTAGAGCGCCACAAGGCTATGCCGTTTGACTGCTAAAGAAAGCTCTGGTAACTAACTAATATAGGTACGTTAGTAGCGACTCGGCCGATGTAAAGCTGCCGAGCGGCCCGAAACAAACTTGTAAACGGGGTGTAGTCGGACCGCTATGTGAGAGGCCAAAACAGCCCTCTGAATTCACTGGCACCCCTCTGATCATTGACGGAAAGCGAGTTCGGACAGGTTCGGGTAATTGAGAATTGCCGTACGGCCGAGAATACAAATGTGTGTTTTTCTTTTTTTCAGCTGTCGGTGGGGAGCATGGTACTGGCTTTGTTGGCGTCGGTCGGCGGAAACAATAGCGCTCGTTCCATCACGATGCTCGTCATATTGTGGCCGAGTAAGCACCTTCTTTCTGCTCTAGGGTGGCCCAGTCTCTCTACAGTCACGTATAAAAAGTCTTTACTAATAGCTATTTTACTATAAAACTTACTACTTTTATAAATTTATAATAAATTATCTAAAATACTAATTAAAAATTCCTTTTAGTATATAGTAGACTTTTACTTAAAATATACTATATTTAAAAATAGAACTTTTTTATTAGATAATTATAAAGTTATAGTATCTTAAAATTAAGAAAAAATTAGAAAAAAAGTTATAGTAGACTTATAGTAGCTTATAGTAAATAGAGATTTTTTAAAAAAGTTAACTTTTACTTTTACTATTTATTATAATAAGGGAAACTTTTAGAAAAGTATAAAATTTATATATAGTAAATAAATTATAAAAAAGAGTATAAAACTATTTTTTTTAGAATTTTAATATAAGTACTTAATTTATTATTACCTTTTAAAATAATAGTATTTTAGTATAAAAGTGGCTCCTAGTAAAGACTTTTTATACCCTGCTGTAGTTAACTAGTCGACGCTCTCACTAGTATGCTCAAGGGCCCTACCGATTTCCGTAATACCGAACCACCGATGCATTAATTAAATAGTGAATCACAGCCATGTTTTCGCCCAGCACCATGGAACCGACGGCGCGGGGCACCGCAATCCTCTGGCCTCTTCTCACTCGTCCGCGGCTCGTTTCCTCGCGACTCGCTGCTTGCAGCTGCAGCCTGATGGAGCCAAGCTGATGGAGTTGGAACTCTAGAAGGACAGGTAATCAAGCCACCGACCCCCGGCAGGCAATTTACGACATGGGGTTTCTAAAGCTAATTTATTATAGACTAGTCGTTCCGTTTACTACACTATGAAGGAAACACCCCTCCTTAAAACTTTCATACGAATAAATTGGTGGGATCATGGTCAGAGTCCCGAGCATGCCATCGCATCACTTGCACCTCGACCCCATCCTGCTGCAGCCTCTTCTGTGTGTCTCTGCTGTCATGCGTTGGCTAACCACGACTGCCGTCCAAAGCCATGACTGGGCTGCCACCTTCGCTGTCAAATATCTAAACTATCTGCGCTGGCTCAATTTTCATGATTAGACAACCCAAGAAGGCCTGCCAAGGTCGCACTATCATCTCTAGCTCTGGCCATCACTGTGGTTGTGGCGCCCGAGGTATATGGAACCCAGCGAAAAAGATGCTTCCTACTTGTAGGTACTTTGGCACATGCAGGAGATGGAGTGCATCTGATTGTAGCAATGCTAGGCCAACAAACACCACCAGTTATTAGCGTGTCGTGGCAGACAACCGCCGGCGAAGCGGAAAACACTAGCTAACTAACGATAACAACTGATTTTGTGACCCGATGACATAGATTGGTTGACTGGCCAAGAGTAGGCCGTAATCTTTTGCCGGCTTGCCATGTATACCAACAGCGGCATCGCGGCCCGAAATATGCAAATATACCTTGCACTGATAAACAAATGATGCTACACCAGAGGCATGCATAGAATTCCCAAACATAAACGCCGTATTCTCGTCATGCGAAACATTTGATGCGGCTTGCGTCATAATCTCCTTTGCCTCTTCCTTTTGCCTCTTACTTCAACAGACAGACAGCACGAAGAAAATGTATGATATCTGTAGACATAGGCTCGTTTCTGGCTATCTACGCACCCAGTTTCGTACGCCGTTTCTCTAGACTATAATCATTCTAAACTCGTATTGCCCATGAGCCGATCTCTCTCAAGTCTCTTTTCTCCACGAAAAGTAGCCCCACCCATCTACCAGTAACATCACAAGCACTCGCATCCTTCCAAAAGACACTCCCTGCAACTTCTACCTACTCTGCTCTTCATCTACGGCTCAGCCGCACAGGAGGCTCCATCGCCCGCCACAGCCAGCCTTCATTTTGCGAGGTGGCTGGCTCCAGCAGTTGATTGGTGCTCCATAATCCGCCCACACCTTGCCATCTCGTTCTGACCGCCACGATCTGCCCTTGCGCCAGGTTCCCCTACCTAACGTTACAGATCCACCACGCTGTTCGACCGCATCGCCCCCCGTTCACCCCCGGATACCAACGGAGCCTGTCCGAGAGCCTTGCTGCCATCACCCGAATCATTGCCTGACACATCGCATTAAACATTGCGTCGACGCTCGTCGCCAAGCCCCGGCCCCGACGGCAAAGCCGCCGGTTGGCGACAGCCCATCGGGCAAACACCGTAGCGGGATGGGTGTCACAAATCTTGCTATCCGGCCGTTGGGCATCATACTGTTTGTGACACTAATTGCGCTGTGTCTCCTCAACTATGTCCGCAATCGACGCCGCACCAAGGGCCTGCCGTTACCTCCGGGTCCTCCCGGAGAACTTATCCTGGGTCACCTGCGCATTGTGCCCTCCCACAGCCCAGAGTACACTTACATGAAGTGGTCTCGCGAGTATGGCTCCGATGTGCTTTCCGTCAACATTCTAGGCCAGCCTGTCATTGTCCTAAATTCGGTGAAAGCTGCTGTTGAGTTGCTGGATAAGCGAGGTCACTTCTACTCGGACCGTCCCCGTTTTGTGCTCTTTGAGGTCATGGGATGGGGCAAGACGCTCACATTTCTACGATGGGGCTCCAAGTTTAAAATACATCGACGCATTCTACAGAAAAGCCTGTCAAATAGCAGTATCGTGCAGTACAGGCACATTCAAGAACGAGAAACAGTCACCATGCTCAAGGGCTTGGCCGCCAACCCTGCACAGTGGGAAAATGTTATTCGTCGACTGGCTACTGCCATTGTTCTCGGCATCGGATTTGGCATTACCATTGAGAGCGACCAAGATCAGTTTGTCCAGGTGGCTGCAGATGCTAGCTATGCGCTTGGCCACGGGGGTGCCCCAGCCGGTACGCCAGTTGACTTTTTCCCGTTTCTCCGATACATGCCTCGGTGGTTTCACGACAGGTCGCTCAAGTTTGCCAACGATTGGGGCTGGGCTATCCGGAACTTGCACGATAAGCCGTTCGATGCGGCCGTGTCAACCCAGAAGCGCACGGAATCAATCATTCAAGGAATGTTGGATCAGCGACAGGCACAGCTTGAAAATGGGGAGACGCCGGAGCTGGAGTTGGACGACGTCAAAGGCGCAGCCGGTGCCGTGTTTGCCGCTGGACAAGATACGACATGGGCAACCATCATGGTATTCGTCATCAACATGATTCTTCACCAAGAGATCCAAATCAAGGCGCAGCAAGCTCTGGACCACGTTGTCGGACGCAACAGGATGCCGAATTTCAACGATAGGCAGCATCCTGGACTACGATACATCGAGTATCTATTACAAGAGACGCTCAGGTGGTGCCCTGTCTCACCCATCGGCGTTCCTCATCGGTCCATGAAAGACGACATATACAATGGCTATTTTATCCCTGCTGGCTCATTTATCTATGCCAACGCGCGTGCTATGACTCATGATCCCGACATCTATCTGGACCCTGATGAGTTCGACCCTGACAGGTACATACCTGAGAAAGAAGGCGGTCGCGGCGAGCCGTTCCCGAATGGCCATTTTGGCTTCGGCCGGCGAGTTTGTGTCGGCCAGCACCTTGCCAAGGCGAGCGTGTGGATGGTAATTGCCGGCATCCTGAGCACAATGGATATCAAAAAGCCGCTCGACGATCAAGGCAATGAAGTCACGCCCAGGGTGACGTTGACGAATGGGTTAACCAGCCAGCCGGACGGCTTCGACGCCAGGTTCATACCGCGAGACGATATGAGCCTAGATTTGATTCGGAGGACTGAGATATAAGTCGCGAGATTTGCAAACTTGTACATAAGGCAACGGAGACAACACACCAGACTTGTATTTTTAGATGGAAGAACTGTTGCGTTTGGGTTTAATGGTTTTTACTGCATTCTGGCAGATGGTGCCAAAGTTGGTCGACTGAATTCATAGAAATAGACTGAGTACTTGCTTTATGAGATTATGAAGACATTTCATTTTCTACCTCAAACGGTATCTGCGGACTTGAACTGAAGAATGGCCTCGTCCGAGGTATGCGCATATCGCGCCTTGCACTACTAGCAAAAGAACAGCTACAGCCAACTGCGATTGCATAGCGCTATGTTCTACTTGATATCATCACACGGCCATGTTGAGGGTCCGGCCCAAAGCCGGGCCGATCTTCGCGCCTCTCTTATCGATCTACATATGAACGGAATGGGCGGCATTGAAGCGTATGGGTGTCTTGTTTGTCGAGCCGTCATTGCATGGTTCCGGAGGTAACAGCTTTTCTTATGGTGGGGCCCAGAGCTCTCCAAGCTCCCACATCCATGACGGTGATTTCCAAGCAAAGCTACCCTCCTCGCCTCGGAGCTAAGCCTCGGTAACGGCCAGCCACAAGCTCCGTCTCCATCATGTTGACTGGGCGGCAAAGCTTGATCCAGTAGCTGCAAGGAGGGGAAAGGGCTTTGTTCGCAGCGCTTTTTCGTTTGCAAATGCTTGGCCCCTCTAGTTAACGGAGCAGTAGCTTTTCCAGGACCGGCAGCGTCTGGCTGAGCGTTTTCGTCGGGCAGAAGAAAAGCCGCCCACGACCAGACAGCTTTATTAAGCTCCCCCTCTTCCCCTCCCCCTCCATTGCATCATCACCTCCTCCACTTCGAACCATCACCATCGCAACCGAAGAGAAAAACAAAATCATCCAAAATGGTCAAAGCAGGTAAGAGTCAATCGAAAATACCATCACCGCATCGCGATATGCCTGTCCCCAGATGATGCTAGTGGCAGAACTGCTGGGGTGGCACCCAGGACATTTATAGGTCGTGGCGGCTGCGTGTGAGCGCGCTGGTTTGCGCGGGTTTTTAGCCCGCCCGGTTGCATCATGGCTCATTCGATACCTTGATGGATTGGGCCGCGCTGCACGTTTGATCAAGGGCCTTGATGGCACCACCGCATCTGCATTGTCTCAGCAGCTGTTTATTTATTATTACCCAAACGAGACAAAAAGAAAACTAGCCAAGCTCCGTGCTAACCTCTGCCGTTCCGTCCGGTTCTAGTCTGTGTCCTCCGTGGCGACGCCAAGGTCGCCGGTACTGTCACCTTTGAGCAAGAGTCCGAGTCGGCTGCCACCACCATCACCTGGGACATCTCGGGCAACGACCCCAACGCGGAGCGCGGCTTCCACATCCACACTTTTGGCGACAATACCAACGGCTGCACCTCGGCCGGCCCTCACTTCAATCCTCACGGCAAGACCCACGGCGCTCCCTCTGACGCCGTCCGCCACGTTGGTGATCTCGGCAACATCAAGACGGACGCCCAGGGCAACGCCAAGGGCTCCGTTCAGGACAGCCACGTCAAGCTGATTGGCCCTCACAGCGTTGTTGGCGTACGTGCATCTCTGGTAAATCGAGTGTCGTTGCCTTTGCTAATATGTGTTTAGCGTACCGTCGTTGTCCACGCTGGCACCGATGACCTTGGTAAGGGCGGTAACGAGGAGTCCCTCAAGACTGGCAACGCTGGACCTCGCCCGGCCTGCGGTAAGACTGACAACTGGCAACAAACATTGCATGAATACTGATCGTTTCTCAGGTGTCATTGGCGTTGCCAACTAAGATGCGCAACTCCAGAACGAGAATTTGGGATGGCAACTAATTGATACAAAACTATGTAGCTCAAAAATACGGGTCCGGATCCGGACTTGAAGCTTTGTAGCTTGTTGTTAGAGATAATTTCATCCGACAAAAAATCACATATCACTGCTTCCCTTGATGGAATCCACTGGCTGCTGTCGTTTGATTTTTTGCGTCTCGGCGCACTTATACGCTCAATCTCACATATAGCTCGACAACTATGAGCTAAACTATGAGCCAGACTGTTTCCCAAAACACCAAACTTTTCGGAAGCGCAAAGCACGTCATTGCAAGGTAACTAGCAGCGCAAGTCTCAAACCGACCCTACGCCTCCAGTGCCCGGTCGGAAAGTTGCCTACCCGGCCTTGGCAGGCTGGCTTCGTTCCTTTGCACTCCACAACCAACTTCCATGGAACAAATTCTTCTACCCGTCGGGCTGATCTTTTTTTTTTCAGCATCTTTATTTTATTTTCTAGACTCTTCTGCCAAGCTAGAGATGAAACATGCTGTGAAAACTTGGTTTGTCATGAATTCTTTGGCTGGCGGCCGCAGTGGCACGCGGCTCACGCGCAACAGTGTCAATTACTCCACAAACACCAACAAGGCACGCACGGTCATATGCGGCTAATCTTGGCAGACAACTTCAACGGCTTCATTGTACAAGAAGAAATGGCAGCCCCGCGTTGTGGCCTCTTGGATCGAAATATAAGCAAACCATTTTTTGGTTCTCTCGCTAGGCCGAGTACGAAAGTCCCTCGCATTAGTGTTTTGACGGTTTCATCTTCTCGTGACACTTCACCCGCCACACCGTCTCAGGATCCTCCCGCGTTTGACAGGGCCACCAATGATACCGCATCCTGCGTGGCTGTTGTCAGAGTCAGAGCATCAACATCAGCTCAAGGCATTGCAAAGTTCCGAAGTAGCTGCTGAAGGATCGGCTTTGCACATTACAATCATGACCGATGTGCTGCATGGATCTGATCAATGGCGCAGCAGCATCGCGCAAAATGCGATTCGGCGGCACGACTTTGCCCTCGGCGCGGGTTTCAATCCCAGGTCCCTCTGAGGTTTCACGCCTTCGAGTCAGAAGCAAATAAGACCTATTCTCACTCGTCGCATTCTGTACCGTTGTTGCAAATGAAACCGTCCTATGTCCCCTGGTCTCCTCTTGCAAGTTCGTAGCAATGGTCTCCGAGTCGCCCTTGTTAGATGCGCAGTGTCGAGCGCAACTCTCAGTTTGCCGGTTGTCGTGGCTCTCGAGCTTTCGATAATGAACGGATCCGTTGTATCATCGTCAGATACGTGTATATATAGACTCGCATTCCACCTCTACAGAAGCTTTCGATGACAGAACTAATAACCTTTACAAAATAATCGACTTACAACTCTGGACTCGAAAGCTTTGATAGCATCGACATAATGAGACACAACTGGCAATATCTGTCGCTGCTTCTGGCTAGCGACGTTGTCGTCGCGCAGCGCGTTCTGCAGGGCAGCGTGCAGCACTTTCAAAGCGACACAGCCGGCCCGTGGCAGCCTCTGCTCTCCCTGGGCTTCGGCACACCACCGCAGGAAATTGTCGGCATCTTCGACACTGGCTCCTCCGACACCATTATCCCGCTGGCGGGCTCTGATCTGTGCCAGGTTGAGAACCAGCAGTGCACGGGGCCGGCGCCCATCGTCCGCGGCCAATTCGACCCGGAGGAGGCTTCCGACGTCGAGGAGCTCAAAGGCGAAAAGTTTGAGGCCGGCTTCACCGGCGGCGACGAGTTCAATGGCGAATACATCAAGACAACCATCAGCGTCGGCAGCGATGGGGATGGTGAGGTGCCCGGCGCCCAGGTGGCGCTGGCGTCCGGCGGCCAGCCCTCAGGCGACTTTCCGCAGTTCTCCATCTTTGGCACCGGTCCGCGCGAGGCAGAGGCGACGGATAAAAAGTACGACAACCTGCCCCAAATCATGAAAGACGCGGGCGTCGTCAAGGGCAATTCCTACAGTGTCGTCATGAACCCGACGCGTGAGTGCCTCCCCCCAGAATCTCATCTCATCTTGGTGAGTGGGCTAACAATACATGTGTGCAGCACTTGCCAACGGAAGCGTCTTTTTTGGCGGCATCGATCGGTCCAAGTTCAGCGGCGAGCTGCAAAAGGTTGCCATTGACCGCGACGACAACGGCAAGATTTCCGACTATGTGGTCAAGATGACATCCCTGAAGCTGGAAATGGGCGGCAGCAGCAACAAGACGGCCAAGCTCACCAAGAACCAGAAGCGCGCGCGAAGGAGTCTGCTTCGGCGTGGCGTCCGCCGACGCTCCATCAGAGAAAGAGTCGGAAGTAAGGCCAAGGGAACCTACGGCGGCGGCCGGGTGAGCACGCAGAGCGCTGAAGATGAAGATGACGGGGAGGTGGATGCGCTGAAAAATGGCAAAAGCAATGGCCATAACAACGACAAGTGCAGCTGCAACAACCATAACGACAACAATGATAATGATAATGATGAGGGTGATGGCAATGACGGCGATAATGGCAATGACGGCGATAATGGCAATGACAATGGCGACTACGATGGCGACAATAACAAGAATGGCAACAAAAAGGGCAACAATAATGGCAACAATAAGGGTAATGGAAATGGGTACAACAATGGCAACAACAATGGCGATAATGACGATACTGGCGATGACAATGAACATGACAATGGTAATGGCAATGGTAATGACAATGGTGGCGATGGTGGCGATGGTGGCGATGGTGGCGATGGTGGCAATGGTGGCAATGGCAATGGCAACGACAAGAATAATGGCGAAAAGAACGGAGGATATAAGAACGGAGGATATAAGAATGGAGGAAACAAGAACGGAGGGAACAAGAACGGAGGGAACAAGAACGGCGGCAATGCCACCACTCCCAGCCTCATCGACCTCGGCCTCAAGGAAGAAGAGACCTTTACCCTCTTCGACACCGGCGGTGTCGACCTTCAGCTCCCCGCCGGCGTGCTGCGCAAGATGGCCCGCGCCCTCGGCACCGATTTCAGCGAACAAGACGGCGTCCTCGGCCCCGTTGAGTGCGGGAAGCTCAGCGCGGACAACAAGCTGGTTCTGGGCTTCAACAACGACAAGGTACAGGCGACGATGGCGCTCGACAAGATCCGCGTGTCCGAGGAGATTGCCGATCCGGAGCTCACGCGGGCCGGCCTGTGCGAGGTCGGTGCCTCCGCCGTCGACCCGGAGTCTAACCTCAACAGCATTGGCTTCGTCTTTTTCACTGATGTCTACACCGTGTTTGATCTGGAGAGTAACAGTCTATGGTTTGCGCAGGCCAAGGGAGATCCGAGCGCGCCGGGTGCACAGCTGGAGGAGTTTCCTTAACCAAAGCCGAGAGCTGAACTGTTGTGCGCGCGTGTCGACGCTGGCGCTTGCCGAGTTGAAAATACAGTATGACTATAATGAGGGGAAAATTAACAAAAACGCAAAAAAATACAAAAGTAATAGAGAATTACTAAGTCAGATAATATATAATGTTTAAAACTACTGGTATCGGTGTACCCTGAAACACATACTAACTATGAAAGACCGATAATTGTAGACTCTAACTAGAGCAAGGATCGTCTCCAAATTATCATTCCATCGAAACGCCAATGATATTCGTACATCAATTCAACGAGCCCAGTAGCAGGTAGAGCGCTTGATACCATGACAAATTGCTCCACAAAACACAACGAAGAGCCAGCAATTTTGGCTCCGCGCGGACTGATCTCAACCACCGGCCCGCCCACCATCCCCGTGTAAGCCACAGCTCGCCAGACTGGCCCAACCACATAATTAGAAGAACAGTATTTCTTAATAAAGTACAATTCATTTTTACTCGCAGGTTTCCGGCCTCACTAGCCGGTTTCAGGCCTGAGCTCTGGGAGTTTTTGAAACCAACGAAAGCTTTCGTCGCCATTCTGGAAAGAATGACTTAATACCAAGAGACGTAGCCAGTTGCTCTCATAACTAGACTTGGACCAGCCACGGCCTGCCTGAAGCACCAGGCGTTTGTACTTGGTACCTGAATCCTTGCGCCTGACTGTGGCGGCTGTGGCTGGGATGCAACCCCACTCCACGTTGATGAAGGCTCCGCGGGGTCAGGCGGCTCGTTGAATGGCCTTATGCAATTTTTTTTTTTTTTTAAAGAAAACATGTCTGAAGAAAAAGGACTCAAGGAGTGACTCTTCTGGATCTTCTTCTGCAACTGATTGGTGCGGCGGGACAGTGTGCAGTGCACGGGTTCATTGAGCCCAGTGAGCGGCCACCTTGCCTCACCACTCTGAAGCACACGACAGGCCAGATTGCGGGGCGTCTCCATCCGAGCTCCCCTGTCTAGACAGGCCATTGCCCAACCATTTCTGCTGACTTCTTCTCTTCTGCAACAGTCTCTCTACTTGTGTGAAAGGCGGTCGTTCTTTCCTTCAATTCTCTCTCACAGTTTGCTCTTTGCTCTTCCTCTCCTGCCGCTAGGTACGTCAACCTGATCGCAGCGGCGACGTATTGTCGATTGCTGGCTGCTTGTCGAGATGCTTGGGCGGTGTACAGCCAATGGCACCATGAACCCTGCGAAAAGAACATGTGTCTGACATACGCACATGATTCTTCGCACACGAATGGACCATAAATACTACCAAGCACCGACTAGTGCCCGAGCTTCATAGCCTACTTCTTACCAATTCCGTAATGTGTGGTGTATACTGACCAAACCCGCCTCTCGCTAGATCTCTCCCGTGTATTCTTACCGGTTCATTCATCATGTCCAAGCCATTCATCGGCAACGTCAAAAGCGTTCTTAGCGGCGACACTCTTGTTCTGACCAGTCCGAACAACCCTGCCACCGAACGAAACATTTCTCTTGCCTACGTCACCGCTCCTCATCTGCGCCGCGACGGTGACGAGCCCTTTGCCTTCCAATCCCGCGAGTACCTCCGCAATCTTGTTGTTGGCAAGCTCATTCAGGCTACCATTCATTATACCATTCCGAACTCTGGACGAGAATTTGGCACCGTCAAGCTCAAGGATGGCACTGAGCTTCCCGATGAGCTGGTCAAGGCTGGTTGGCTCAAGGTTCGCGAGGATGCTGGCAAGAAAGAAGACTCCGAAGAGATTCTAAGTAAGCTCGAGACTCTTCGTGCTCTCGAATCTCAGGCCAAAGCCGAATCCAAGGGTCTGTGGGCTGGCACTGGTGGCATGATTGAGGTGCAGAATGACCTTGGTAGCCCCGACTTTATCAAGGAATGGAAGGGCAAGACCGTTGATGGCATCGTTGAGCGTGTTCTCAGTGGTGACAGACTTCTTGTGCGCCTGCTCCTATCTGAGAAGAAGCATGTTCAGCCCATGACCCTTCTCGCCGGTGTTCGTGCCCCTGCCACCGAAAGAGTGCAGACCTCGACCGGAGCTACACAGCCTGCTGAAGAGTATGGTAACGAGGCGAAGGCCTTTGTTGAGTCCAGGCTTCTACAGCGTCTTGTCAAGGTCGAAATTGTTGGCGCTAGCCCTCAGGGACAGCTGGTTGCCCACGTTATCCACCCCCGCGGTAACATCGCCGAGTTCCTCCTTCAGGAGGGCCTCGCCCGATGCAATGATTTCCACTCTACCATGCTTGGCGAAAAGATGGCCCCGCTCCGTGCTGCTGAGAGACAAGCACAGGCTCAGAAGCTTCGTCTACACAAGAACCACGTCGCCAAGGCTGACGGCGGGAACCAGGATATGGCCGTCTTCAAGGTGATTGCCGCCGACACCATCATCGTGCGCACCAAAAACGGAGGTGAGAAGCGCATAAGCTTCAGCAGTGTTCGCGGTCCCCGTACCAATGAGGCTTCGGAAGCCCCGTTCCGTGACGAGGCCAAGGAGTTCTTGAGGCAAAAAGTTATCGGCAAGCAGGTCAAGATTAGCATCGACGGCAACAAGCCTGCCACCGAGGGCTTTGAGGCCAAGGAGGTCGCCACGATCACTGACAAGGGTAAGAATATTGGCCTGGAACTCGTGGAGGCCGGTTGGGCCAGCGTCATTCGCCATCGCAAGGATGATACCGACCGCTCACCAATTTACGACGAGTTGTTGGCTGCACAGGAGAAGTCCAAAGAAGAGAAGAAGGGTATGTGGTCAGGCAAGCCGCAAAAGGCTAAGCAGTACCTCGATCTTTCCGACAACCTACAGAAAGCGAAGATCATGCTCGCCACTCTTCAGCGCCAGAAGAAGGTCCCTGCGATTGTTGACTTTTGTAAAGCTGGCTCTCGCTTCACTGTCTTGATCCCTCGTGAGAGTGTCAAGCTGACCCTTGTACTTGGTGGTATTCGTGGTCCCCGCGCCCCCCGTCCCGACGGTGAAGGGGGCGAGCCCTTTGGCAAGGAGGCTCTCGATCTCGCCAATCGTCGCTGCAACCAGCGCGACTGTGAGGTCAATATTCATGATATGGACAAGGTCGGCGGCTTCATCGGTGAGCTGTATATCGGCCGCGAAAACTTTGCCAAGGTTCTCGTTGAGGAGGGTCTCGCCACGGTGCACGCCTACTCAGCCCAAAAGTCGGGCAATTCTACCGAGCTGTTCGCTGCTGAGAAGCGCGCCAAGGAGGGTCGCAAGAACCTCTGGAAGGACTGGGACCCATCCCAGGATGAGGAGGAGGAAGATGAGGCTCCCGCAGATACGCAAGAGACTGAGGTTACCCTAGAGAAGCGTCCCACTGATTACCGCGATGTTGTCATTACCAACATCGATGGTAACGGCAGGCTCAAGATTCAAGAAATTGGCAAAGGCACGGCTGCTCTTGAGTTGCTGATGAGCGACTTTCGCAAGTTCCATCTCGATTCCAAGAACAACAAGCCGTTGGGCAACCCCCCCAAGACCGGTGACTATGTCTCGGCCAAGTTCTCCCTCGACGGCCAGTGGTACCGTGCCCGCGTCCGCGCCAACGACCGCACTGCCAAGGTCGCCGAGGTCCTGTTCGTCGACTACGGCAACTCGGAAAAGGTTGCTTGGTCTAACCTCCGCCCTCTCGAACAGAGCCAATTTGGTGCACAAAAGCTCAAGCCTCAGGCCACTGACGCCTCGCTTTCCTTTGTGCAGCTTCCCACTGGCGCAGACTACTTTGACGAGGCCGTCGCCTTCATAGCTGACCTGACTGAGGGCAAGCGCCTTGTCGGCAGCTTTGACTACGTCGACACCAAGGAGAACATTAGCTATGTTACGCTCTACGACCCGAAGGCGGACGGCGGTCTTCCTGGCCCCAATGAGTCGGTCAACAACGAGATTGTCGCTGCGGGCTTCGGCATGGTCCCCAAGAAGCTCAAGGCGTGGGAGCGCAGCAAGCCTTTCGAACCCGTCCTGAAGCACCTCCGCCAAACGGAGACCCAGGCCAAGGCCGAGCGTCAGGGCCAGTGGGAGTATGGTGACCTGACCGAGGACTAAACTACCCAGCACGCCAGAAAAGAAAAAGAGCTTCCTATTACGAACGAAAGAAGATGAACAGAAAAATGCATCAAAGGCTTTACACCTCGAGGATATTAAAAGTGTTTCTGCTGGGGCTCGGGATTGCATTCAAAAGCTTTTGAGATTTAGCGTCGCCGTTTGAACAAATCAAAGAAGTGAGGCATGAACACACGGGAGGCTGATGGGAAGACTCATGGGGCTTTCCACTATAGAAATATCGATGTTTAGAAGCTAACGAATTGACGACATATGCAAGCACATGGCCACAACGAGATGTCACAGATAGCACAGTTAACCGTAATCGCGGCCATCTTAACACAGTGACAAAGTTTGCCTGTACAGCGAGGTCAGAGGCAACATGAACTATCAGGAGAGTCCGCATGCATAGACTATGGAAATAACGCCGCTGTCTAACCACGTCCATTTGGACAATGCAGCTGCTTGATAATACTCTGTGCAGAGCAGTCATCTATCACAGCCTGGCTACAACAGTCCAGATAACGACAGAACGTCCAATCTTCCTGCAATAGCAATATGCACGAAGCAATGTACAGGACAAGGCCCGGGCGCATTTACTGCCGTCTTTTTCCCCGTCGCTGTAACTTTTCGGCGGCTGCTATTAGTTACTACTAGATGTGCCACGCCCCCACACATGCTGTGATAGATGCAAAAATACGTTTTTGTATGAAATTTATTATGAAATTTTAAGTTTAATATTTATATATCTATTTTAATAAGTGTTTTTCTAAATACTTTTATAAATAATTATTAAAATCTTTTTTAATTACTTTTAATATATATAATAATAAACTTGAAAATAATTACTTTATAATTTTATAAGTTATAAACCTTTATTTAATGATTTTAATAATTATTAGTGTGTGGCGAGGTGTCGTATGCGCGTAGGTGTCAAGCACCCATCATAAGCATGCAGGTAATATGGGGTGCTGCTATAACTAGCCCCCGCCCTCCCACAGAGCACACCCACACAGTCACGGAACACGCTGCAAGGCAAATATGAACATGTACACGACGATGCGTAGGATCAATCTTTGTTCTGAAGGGTGGCGGGTTTGACAGTGATTGCCGGCTCGATATGACCGAGAAGACCATGGACAGACGGCCGAGAGTACAAAAGAGGCTGGCTTCAGTCCCTTTGAGAACAGTTGACTACTGCACGCCACTCGGCGCTTCTTGAAGTTGGCGTTTGGTCAACGTGCGGGGGTGGCGTTTGGTCAAGGACCTAGACTCCTTCGTGACTGAACTGCGCAAATCCTTGGAGGGAAGCACCACAGGAACGTTAAAGTGCGTTTGCTTCAAGTGGGTTCACACCACCAGAGTAACCGGTCTGTCGTTGCCAACGATGGTACGGCCACAACGATGTCAAGAGTTGTGGCAGATTCGGGTTGGCAGGTGGGTGGCGTTCGTTCGGCGTTCGTTTGCAATGAAAGCAAAAGCATTGGCCATCTGCAGGTCGGGCGAGCCTGGGTTTACGAAGTATCACAAGGCAGGAGTGTTGCGTTGGTAGGCACGTAGGTTAACACAGACAGTCGCAGCTTTTCTTCAAGGCCGTGATGAATGGGCGTCAGATTTTGTTGTGTCATTGCAGCTGCAAAACAAGTTTAGGCCCTCCTCGGGGTATGAAGCGAGATGTTGCGTTGCAAGGTGTGTCAGCTTCACATGGAGTTTTATTTCGTTCCGCCGTAGCTCAAAGCCAATGTGTTGGCGACAACAGCTTCATGCCGAACCTGTCTGTATGTCTCTAGAGACATCGAGCGGCCCACTTCCCCAGACACGGCTAGTAGCGGATAATCAGAGAGCTAGAACCAAAGCAATGGGGAACGCCTGTGATTGTAGGGCATAGTTATTTGTCACGGCACAAACTACCATTGGGCGTCCGTGAGGCGTTTGCTGACATGTGAGACCGGGCTTGCAGAATGAAATGACTGCGATGATCTTCTGGATCTTGTTGGTTGATTAAGAAAAGAAAGCGCAGATGGGCTAGGCAGCTGTCGGCAACTTCCGCCAGAAACTAATCTTGTCGTTTCAAGATAAACGCGGGCAAAAGCAGCCGACACTGTCGTTCTGGAGTCTTGCTTGGAGCAGTGTGGCCGGAGTACTTTCAGCTGTCTGTCGGTGTGTGGCAACTCCAAAAAACGGCCAGGGCGCCGAGTAGGGCTTGCAGTCGGCTTCTAAATGACTTAGTAACTACTATTTAAATAATCCGTAGGTAGCTGTCAAATCGCCGGCTCGGCGCTACATCCCGCTACCCCTGCTTTAGTGCAACGCCCAGTCTCGCAAGTGTTGAACATGGGATGCAAGCCCACGCTGTGCAGGCCTGTCCACACCATACATTTGACTTGTGCAGATCGCGCGCATGGACGATCCCGTGAGCTAGGGAAAATTCGGCATGAGCACTATTCTGCCAAAGGCCAGGAGATTTTGAAGAAATTTCAGTCACGTAGGTAACTGGACACGCATGCGAAACGCACTGATCAAGCGCACTTACC
Organism: Beauveria asiatica; assembly: GCA_038367545.1. NCBI lineage: Eukaryota > Fungi > Ascomycota > Sordariomycetes > Hypocreales > Cordycipitaceae > Beauveria > Beauveria asiatica. The sequence continues at coordinate 49,755 of JAAHCF010000076.1, read as the reverse complement.
AACAAGCTAAGGGAAGCGAGACGCGAAGTGGAAGCGCAAAGAAATACATTACCTGTTAATGATCAGCATACTAGCCGAGTTTTTCAGGCCGTCATTCATCAACGTACGAACCGCACCATGGCTTCCTTGCTATGTCGCAGAAGTGCGTGCAGTTTTGTCCGTAAATAGCCAGCACGCTCAAAAGCGGATAAGGCGAAGCAAGACAGCATGCAGCCCTTGTTTGTCCCAAGGTTGGACGAGGCTCTCTAGAAGCCCCTTCGGCGATGATCATTCAGGCAGAAGGTAGCGTTGAATGCCGCATACGACATCGAGTCTTGTTGATTCTTTGCCGCCGTCATGATTTTGGTGATGGTGGCGGTTGTGCAGACTGGCGCGGGCTCGAGTTAACTTTCATGTCCGTTTGCACTTTTTCGCGGGCCAGCTGGTAGACAACCGCTTGCCAGCTGCCAGTCAAAGACCGTCAAACATTTCGGCGACTACTGCTAGGTTCATATCACCACCATTTCTCGGCCATGACCTCGCCCGAATCATTCAATTGCAGTACATGACCACAAGCAGATTCATCAAACGGATCGCCAAGCGGGGGACAAAATACTGCGACAAGGCACGACGCAGATGAGCTCCGTCTGGCCCACCGACGCGTTTTGCTAGTGCGAGACTACCTACCTAGTTTCTGTCACCACCGAGCATCAGACCTGCTGCATCTACAATTGACGCATCTTCAATTGGCGCATCAAAACCGCCGAGATGGCAGCGCCACCATATCTGGCCCCGGCAGCCTGATGTTCCTCTGTAGCCATCCTTGTCGTCTGCGCCGGCCCTAGGCAGTTTCTAGCATTGCCGCGCTTTGGGTCTATTGTCCCTGGTCATTGTACCAGAGTGCACCCCATTTATGCCAGTTATGTATTCAGGTATCGCCATGTCTTGTCTCCCCTATTTACCATCCCTTCTCCCATTTGACCATGTGGATGCAAGACCGTTGGACCTTGTCCACTAATCTGAAAACACTTGCTTACTCTCCAGCTCTTGCTTTGAATCATATTCGCCCGAATTCGACTCTTCCGAGGCTAGCCCTCGCCAGTCGTCACAATGGTGGCCAATCTCACGGGATATAAGGTGCCTGGTGTGCCACACTACGAGCCCCGCGCAATGAGAGTGTGGATTATCCTGTCAACATCATGCGTGACAATACTTGCCGTGACGTCCGTGTTTCTTCGCCTGATAAGTCGGCGGATTAGAAAGCAAAAATTGTGGTGGGATGACTATTTAATCATGTTCTCCATGGTAAGTATAAAACGACGAAGCCACGGCCAATTTGCTGATTAGCTAGATGTGGAATTGGGTGGTTCTTGGGATAGGGTTTGCCATGTACATCGAGGGTGTTGGCTACCACGTGAATAGCCTCTCAAAGCACGCGGTTCACAACATCTCCAAATGGCTCCTCATCACCGAAGTCATCTATATCTGGAATCTGTGCTGGACCAAGCTCAGCCTGTTAATGATGTATTACCGAATCTTTCGCCTGCCCGGTTTCAAAAAGCAAGTCATTGCTGTCGGTACCTTTGTCGTATGCTGGGCCATTTCGAGTTCCTTTCTTTTCACCTTTATATGCAAGCCCGTTGAGAAACTTTGGATTCCCGAGCTGCCTGGCACTTGCATCAACGAGGTCGGCGTCTGGCTTGCGAATGCTAGCAGCACGATTTTCAGCGACATTGTGATTCTGATCCTGCCCATCCCTCAAATATGGAGGTTGCATTTGAAAAGGAGCGAAAAGACTGGCCTTACGATGGTGTTTGGCCTCGGATTCTTGTACGTTTTCTCCCAGGTCCACTGTCAGTATTATCCATTAATTCTCTTACAGTGCCGTCTTCACATCTTCGTATCGAACTTGGGTTCTGTTCAATTACGACAAAAACGATATTTCCTATTCTCTAGCCCCGTTGCTAGTTTGGTCTGATGTTGAAATGTGCGCCGGTATCATTTCCGCCTGTCTACCCACACTGCGGCCAATATTCAATGCCGCCGCCAAAAAGCTGGGCGTCAATATTGGCTTCGCGCGCTCGACACCCTCTGCACCACTCGATGCCACAATCGAAACTATCTCAAAAATCAGCAGCAGGAAACCGCATGTATCCGTCATGACGATGCAGCATGATTCGTCTGACGACAATTCCGACCGCAGTGCATTCTACAGGCTGCACGACGAGTCTGACGGAGAGGGCATGCTTAAGACAACATCTGCAGACTCCATTGATAAGCCCACGCGCACAGAATCCCTAGCCAGCTGTTATGAGCTGCGAGCCATCGAGACGGCTGCTTTGAGCGAAGAGTCGATTAAAAAGGAGCCTTGTAGGCAGCGTATGGACAGAGTGGAGGTATAAGGCGACCAGTCCAGGAGTTTAACAAGTGCAATGATAACGAAGTGATGACTTTTGATTTATGAAACGAATGCCGCTGGTTCTTGGCGTTGGTTCTTGGCGTTTGGCTGGGCTGAGTTGGGTTGGACTGCGAGTGGCAAAACGATCGGTATGCTGGTGTTCACCCTGCCGATTATAGCATACTCTGTACCACAGCAATATGTCATGCATGTCACTACGTTTCATGAGCCTCTTATAATAGCACCAAATGACAATGCGAGCTTATTTCGCTTTGGCTTTGCCGAATACGCTCTAATATGCAATGGCCGCTCATCAATTGACCGTTCGAGCGACGATGATGGAGAGGCATTTATATATGCATTCGAATTTGATACGCTCATTGAGGCTCAAGGCGGATTCTTCGTACTCACGTCCAGGATAGCTTTCGCACTGAGCAAGATTCGAATCAATGTCAACCACTTCACCAATGCCACATCCATCCGCCAGCCGCGTCGCGATGCCGCCGTTACCTTGTAACCCGGCTCGTCGTTTTGAGCAATTCTGCACTAGGTTGTGAGATCTTTCGAGTATAAAAGGCTTCTACCGTTATTAGGCTGACTTCAATTTTTCTTTTCACGCTGGAAACGTCTTTGGTGCCCGAGGGTTCCCTCGTTCATTCAGCCTGATAGAATGAGTAGATCTCCTGGAGCCCTGATCACCTAGAAAGCGTATTACGACGACGTGAGTCCCAGAGCTGCAGCCTTGATTCGTTATCGTCTGGCCATGTTATAATAACCTTCGCCCAAGTTGCTAAGCGCTATAGTGAATGGCCGTCGGGAGCAGTTGACAAGTTGCTTTCATATCCATCTCGTCTTTAGTATTCAGGCCACCGAAAGCACCTACTCACCAGCTATATGTACGAGAACAGAAACGCCGAAGCGCGGCGCTGCGGCTACATATCTTGAAGAATGCAGCGCCCTACACCACAAGAAATATATCTTCATTGAAAGTAAGAAGACTTGGAAACAACTACGCGATTTCCTAAAGGCATGACTGGTGTCGTGAGGGGGGGGGGCGCTACAGGCTGAGAGCTCTGCATTGCTCAATAGCACAGGTATTAGTGATAAGATCAGCTCTGCACCTCAAACCGAGCAGGATGATTTGAATTGGCAGCTCTGTACATGTACGACGCCATTATTGGTCGTGACAGGCGCACGGTGACGCGAAAAGAAGGAGCAATAAACAGGTAGTAGCTAGGCCAAGGCCCGGTTCAGCTCGGTCTAGCCCGCCGTACAATGGGGCTTCGATGACGGCATCCCTACCTCACAGATTGGATCAAGCTTATGAATGCCGCAAACCCAAGTTGTTCCCTCTCTGCAAGATTATCCTCTACAATCGAAATCCATCAATTGAACAAAGAAAGGTTGTCGCATCGCTGTTCCAACATTACACGCGCTACCCGATCGATCAAGCCATACAAATATTCCCTGCGCCTAGCAAATGAGTTCACACGCCTCTTCCTCGGACGCCGTCGCCGGCGGCGGCGGTGGCGACAAGAAGCAGCCTACGTCGCGCGGCGCGCGCGCAGTAGGCGCTGTCGGTGAAAAAGCTGGTGAAATAATGTGGGAACTATATTCTCGTCGCATCTTTCCGCTGGTAAAGACTGCTAACAATAACGCCATCGTGCAGTAAGGAGGACTTTGGCAACGTCCGCAAGGTTGCGCTCGAGGCCATGAAGAGCCGCGCATATATGTATCCGCTAAAGGTAAACGAAACTTTGCTCCTCGGCGTGCCGCGAAAACATTGGATCGCTAATCACCGTTTTGCACTCGCATAAAGGGTATTGTCTACTTCATCACGCACCGATCGCTGTGGAAGCCGTTCCTCTCGCGCCTCGGCCCCATCCTGGTGCTGTCGGTTGGCGTCGTCGGATCCATGTTTGCATTTACGTACCTGCCACAGCTGGCGGTGCTCGTCTTCGTCAACGGCCCGTTTGCGGTGGTGTCGACGATGCTGCTAGTGCTGAGCGAGAGTTCGGCCATCATCAACACTGTCTCGCGCGGATGGCTGTTGCAGGACGCCATCCTCGACACATTTGACGGTACGCTCGTGTCGCGCAACGCGACGACCGTCGTCAGCGAGGGCCGCGAGCTCAAGGCTGGCCGCGACCCGATGCAGCGCCTGGGCAAGGTCCTGCGCAGCCCGTTTGAGCGCTTTAGCCCAAAGGCCATCATCCGGTACCTGCTGTACCTACCGCTTAACGCGATCCCGCTTGTGGGAACCGTGGCGTTTGTCTTTTTCCAAGGTGAGTTCGGCGAATGCGATGCGAACAGGAGCCGTGGTTAATAACGAGGACAGGTCGCAATCGCGGACGATCGGTTCACGAGAGAGTAAGAGGGCAGTGTTATTGTGATCAGTAGCTGATATACTAACTATTGTGTAGTACTTTCAGTTGAAGAGGTGGTCCGACGCGCAAAAGTCGAAATGGGTCAACACCCATGTCGGTGCCTACACATCGTGAGTGCGCGTGACGCCCAAGCTGCGCATCAGCCTTTCTAACGTCGTCAAGGTTCGGACTCGTCGCTACCGCCTTGGAAATGATTCCCATCGCAAGCATGCTCTTTACGTACACAAACACAGGTAAGTAGCGTGGTAAAGGTAACTGCAGGTGATGATGCTGACAAGATACAGTGGGCGCGGCTTTGTGGGCTGCCGATCTTGAGGCGCATAACACGTCGCTGACAAAGGATACAGCGCCAAATCTGCGTGCGGCCGCCGACAAGGCGACGGAGAAGTCGGAGCTGTAGATGGTGGCACTAGTTAATCAAGCGGCATTGCTCTTGTTGATTAAGGATGGTTTTAACTCTAATGGGGTCGTGTCACGAGGGCCAAGTCAGGTAGTCAGGTAGTAAATAGATTGCGAGATTATAAAAGTTAATGACAAAGCAACTTGTAACTCGTAAACGGTCCGATCACGGCACTTTTCTGTTTCTCGGTAATAAATTGGCACTAGGACGCCCGTGGAGATGCGACAGCGCACCGAAGCAGCACGTTGGCGATCGGCGCGGGCGCGGACTGGCCGTGTTGGAGGTGCCGGAGTTGCCATGAGTGGATGGTCCACGGCGACTCGACGCACTGATTTGTGGAGAATTTATATGAGCGAATGACTGCTGGAAACTCTTCGCCCCAGCTACCTGCGTGTCTGAAAATTCTAATTCCGGCCACCCGGTACACCCGGAGCAAGGATGGGCATGGGGCGCACAGGTGAATGAATGGCTGAAAGTGCATCACAGCTCCAGAAAGGATTCCAGAACGAAGCAATGGGCATATTATTATAGTGCAGTGAGTTTTATTGTTTTAGATTTCAGATGTTCATTTCAAGGCCTTTTAAGTTATCATCTTTGCCTCTAACAATGTCATTGAATATTCACGCAGCACTGTTTGGTGCTAGTTTAGTGGATTCAGGGTATCAAGTATCGAGGATCCTAGTGCCTGCTCGAGACGGGGGTTTGTTGTAGAGTTTGTTGTATTGCGAAAGCAGCTTCTGTGGTTGCTCCTTTGTACAAGTGAAGAAAAAAGTTGTCATGACTTCTTCCCTCATACTATCTTATCATGAATCTGTTCTTGACAATATTTAGTTAAAAGCCGAAGCAAACTGCAGCAGCGTCCACAGAGGTGCATCTGCACCACGGAACCCCACCAAAGCCCTCTGCCCAAACCATCCCAAACGTTGCCGACCAACCAAACCATGGAACTTGCCACTTTGCCACTACAAGAACCCCCACCAGTAAAGCACTTCAGCCGCCAGCGTCATTAGCTACCTATTTACAGCCTACAGCACAAAGCAGGCCCAAAACTTCTCGCAGTTGCACTCTGGCTTTGGCATTATATCATAAGCACTCCGTCATCAGGCCCGCCCTAACCTTTCTGTCCTTCTCTTCCCGTCTCCAACTCTCTTGCCTCACTTCTTTTCCCATCACAATCTCCTGACCAAACATTCATCTTTCCTCTTCGATACCCGAAGTTAATACCCATTCACGATGTCCAACTCTCTTGAGCAGCTCAAGGCCACCGGCACTGTAAGTACCTACTCATCTCTCGCCCGCATCTACCCCGCCATCATGTCGTTGCCCCTCGTTGCCGCCACCATCGCTTCGCGACTCAACGGCCAGGTTAGACTGGCCAGACGGCCCCCGTTAGGGAGTGACATGATTTCTCTTCAAAAAAGTATCGATGGGCTACTTTTCTGCCAAATTTCGATCAATGACTATTGCTCTTTTGTCCCAATTCCATTTATTCCCGCTTCGTCCGAAATCGCTGACCCCATTTCTCTAGGTTGTCGTCTGCGACTCTGGTAAATTCCCGCAGCTCTCGCAAGCTACGACTTCTCCTTTACTAACATAATTTTCTCTCTTCTAGGCGACTTTGCCAGTTAGTAAAACCCCCCCGTCTTTACACCCACCGCTGCGGCCCAGTTGAAACATTTTCCCCTTCGCTCCCGTCGCCGCAGCTTCCCGCTTGCCGATGCTCTCAACAAAACAGACACTAACTTTGTCGCAGCCATTGCCAAGTACAAGCCCCAGGATGCCACCACCAACCCTTCGCTTATCCTCGCCGCGTCCAAGAAGACCGAATATGCCAAGCTGATTGACGATGCCGTGGCCTGGGCTAAGAAGAAGGGTGGCGATGTCGACGCCCAGGTCGACAACGCTCTCGACCGTCTCCTGGTCGAGTTTGGCGAGAAGATTCTTGAAATTATTCCCGGCCGCGTTTCTACCGAGGTTGACGCCAAGCTTTCTTTCGACACCAAGGGCTCCGTCGACAAGGCTCTGCAGATCATCGACGTAAGCTGCTTCCCTTCCACTAGATCCAAACCGCGTATGCTAATCGGTATAAACAGCTCTACAAGCAGCAGGGCATCTCCAAGGACCGCGTCCTCATCAAGATTGCCTCCACATGGGAGGGTATCAAGGCCGCCGAGATCCTTCAGCGCGACCACCAGATCAACTGCAACTTGACTCTCATGTTCTCGCTTCCCCAGGCTATCGCCGCCGCCGAGGCCAACGCCTTCCTCATTTCCCCCTTCGTCGGCCGTATCCTCGACTGGTACAAGGCTGCCACCAAGCAGGAGTACAGCAAGGAGAACGACCCTGGCGTGACCTCCGTCAAGGCCATCTTCGACTACTACAAGAAGTATGGTTACAAGACCATTGTCATGGGCGCCTCTTTCCGCAGCATTGGTGAGATCACTGAGCTTGCTGGCTGTGACTACCTAACCATCTCCGTACGTACAATTCCTTTCACTTCGCATGACAGCTACTAACCATCAATAGCCTGCTCTACTCGAGGACCTGCTCAACGGCTCCGATCCCGTTCCCAAGAAGCTCGATGCCTCTGCCTCCGCTTCCAAGAACATTGAGCGCAAGTCATACATCAAGGACGAGCCCGCCTTCCGCTTCGCTTTCAATGAGGAGCAGATGGCCGTCGAGAAGCTCCGTGAGGGTATCAGCAAGTTTGCTGCCGACGCCGAGACCCTCAAGAAGACTCTCAAGGAGAAGCTCTCTGCGTAAAAACAATAAAACTTGCGAGTTCATTTGCGCGGCGCGTTGCGTTCCTACAGGTTAGATTGTATACGTCGTATCGCGTCTGATTGAGTAATGTTTATGCACCGGCACAGCTATAAAAGAATAATAACGTCAATTACCAAACCGTTTCTACGATGCTGTGAATTTTGTTTTTCTTTAACATGGGCTGATGGGCTGACCTGCAGCCTCATCTAGGCCCGATTTCCCGATGCCCCCGATGCAGTTGCCGGTATTGGGCGAATCGGTAAATTGGCCAGATACATGGTGGCGTAGCGCAGGTGGTCAGCCAAACTGGCTGTCAATCTATGCAGCTCTTGCTTGATTTGCTCATCTTCCGCCTCACCCATGATGACCTGCGGCTGTGGCGCAAAAGGGAGTGGTGGTGGTTGTGCAAGTTGCATCTCGACATGGCACCGACGGGCAAAGTCACTCGGCGGTAAAGCACTCATGTCCAAGTCGATCAAGCTATCGAGTGACTCTGACCGACTGTGCGAAGTGTCCGAATTCGCCTCGCTCCAGTCCGGAGATGACGGCCCATGGTTTTCCAAAACGAGCTGGGAAAACATGGCTGGAAACTTCCACGTCTGCGTAGCGTGTTTTGGATCGTCGTGTTCTCGCGACACCTCGTCCTCTTGCGCTTCGTCATTTCCCCATCCGAATCCGGCGGCGGGCCGGCGAACCGTGCCGGCGCTCAGCTCGACGCAACTGTCGCCGCTGCTGCTATCGTTGTCGGCCAGGCACAAGTCTAGATCAATCAGCGATTCACGATCCGCAGATGGGCCGGAAAGCCCGTTGTGCAGAAGCGCCTGCTGCACCGGCGCCGGCAGAAACTTGGCATAGTACTGCCGCGAGTAGTCATCGTAGTTGGAGAGCGTGTTGGAGTCGAAGAGCTTCTCAAGCGGCGACTTGACAGCGGTGTGCCGAGGTGGAGGCTGCCGTTGCCGTCGTTGCTGCTGCTGCTGGCGTCGCGACGCCGCGTTTCGCTGTTGTCGCGGCTCCTGCCTGTCCACATCAATACCATAGGCCACAGACAGTGTCTCGCCGTCAGACACGCTTGGGAGTTCCGCCTCGACTGCTGTGCTAAAGTTCCAGTCTTGCACGAAATCATCCTCATCGTCGTCCTCGTCGTCCGTGTCCGCGCCCGACGCCGCGCCGCGCTCTGAAAACAGCGACCGCCGGTCGCCGCCCTGCGCCTCCCAGATGCGGAAAGCGCGCACCAGCTGCGCCAACGACTCGGTCGGGAACTGCGCTTCCGTGCCCGCCAGGTACCCGTGGCGCCGCACCTCGGCCATGCTCGGCCGCCGCGCCGGCTCGCGCTGGAGACAGCACGACACGAGATCTCGCACGCCGTCTGAGTGCTCGCCGCCGCTCAGCCGCGGCGTCCTCGTCTGCAACACCCGTCCGAGCCGCGCGAGGCCGCACACGCCCAACGAAGCGTTGGGCGGGCGACCCGTCGCGAGCTCGTACGCGAGCGCGCCAAAGGCCCAGACGTCTACCTCGCTGCCGTAACCCCCCGCCGATTCGCTGCCGCTTAATAGCTGCTCCGGCGCCATGTAGTGCGGCGTGCCGACGACAGTGGTGCGCTTGTCATCTCTCCTGTGCAGCGTCGCCGCGACGCCAAAGTCACACAGCTGCACCCCGTGGCGCCGACCGTCCTCTGCGACGAGCACATTCGCCGCCTTGACGTCGCGGTGGATAATCCCCCGCTCGTGCACCCACGACAGCGCCGCGGCCGTCTCCCTAAGTATCGGCACGATCCATTTCTCGCGCAGTCCGCCACCGCCGGCGGTACTAGCCCGCAGCGGCCGCATCAGCGTCGCGACGCTGCCGCCCGCGCAGTATTCGACGACGAGCCATACAGCGGGCCCGACGAGTAGCGCCTCGACGACGTGATTGATGTGGGCGGAGCCGCGGAGGGCGTGCAGCGCCGCGAGCTCCCTCTGTAGGTCGGCGAGCGTGTCGGCGAGCCCGGGCGCGGCGGCGTCGCCGCGCTCAATGTCAATGACCTTGATGGCGACAACGTCGGCGGTTGAGACGTGCGTGGCCTTGTAGACACGGCCAAAGGAGCCCCGGCCTATAAGCTCATCTAGACGGTAGGGTGGCGGGGGTGAGGAGGCGGCGAGGCGGAGGGCCAAGGCGGCGGCGTTGGCATGGTGGGCGTCGTCGAGGGCGCGCTGCTTGGTGGTGGTGTTGGTGGTGGTGGTGGAGGCCATGGTGTGCGCGATGCTAATCAGGTCATGTTCATCATGTTATGTGAGGTTGACTGGTTGCATTTCGAGAGGGGTTCATATGCGGAAGGGATGAGGAGGCTGCCCCCTTTGTGCGACATGGCTTGCGCACCAAGTCTTGGGTTGGCGAGTGGCTGGTGAGGGAGGTCGAGCTCGCCAAGGAAGATCTGGGCCACTATTTGTCAACAGTAGGGATAGTGCCTCCAAACGTGCAGAGTAGAGCCGAAAGCTTTGTCTTGCTTTTTTTTTTCTTCGGCGAATACTCGTTAAGTTTCTAAAATGAGTAGTGAAGACCACCGCCAATCATGTATCTCGAACGGAACTGATAAACCCTGTGTGGAAGCATGAGGCTGGCTGTCTTGTGAACGGGAAGAGCATCCGATCTTGGCCATTTTACGTTGTAACGGTTGCTTTTATATTTGCAAGTATTGACCATACGTAGCCTGGCGTTAATATATGCATTTCTTGAAGCAGTCGCATTAAGTAGCATTCGGGATGTAATTGCGAAGCTTCACAAAAAACGGAAAAAAAGAGCGAAGCTTTTTCTACCGCCTCAGAGGACAGTAGTCCATGATTATAGTCCACTAGAGTATACAGATGAATAGAGCCACGACAGCCGCTCGATTGACATATTCCAATACAGCAAAGACGATTCTTCTCCCAGTGATTCTATCAAGGCTGCTGACCAGCCTTCGAATATCAGTGGCGAGCAATCTCTTCCATCATCCCCAACATGTATCACTTTCACCATGCCTCTGCCGGTGGTGAGAGTAGTCTAGGTCAAGTATGAGTTCCCGAGAAACTCATCTCTCTACCGACGGCCCGCGCCACGTTGCAGCATACTTTATACTGCAGATGCGTTTTTGACCATCATCGCAGTAAACAGTGCTAATTTCTCCCTCCAGTCGGCGATGTATCCCTCAGCTGGCTTCAGCTGCAGCCTCGGCATTATCGGTCGCCTAATCGGATCACGGACCGACCTAATAGAACCGGCATAATGTACAGAAAGTCAAAGTAGCAGATCCTCGACCAGTCAGAACGACTGTGCGACGGAGCAAGATCAGCAAAGTGAGCAAGTTGGCGGAAAGAGTACTGGCGCCTCATTTCTCCGCTTCTGTGGGCATGGAAAGAACCTATGCAGCTCACGCTCCTTTCGAGCCGGTGTCAAGTGACAAAGAACCCTGATAGTGAGCCTGCATCCTCCACAACTCGGCGGCTAGGAAGGTGGTGCCCAGACGATGACGCCCGAACAAGGATCTTTCAAGCTTAAATCGTCGCGGGCAGAAATATTCGCTACTTGAGTCTACTTCTAGTTGAGCGGCTGGATTCGGTCAGAACAGTTGGCCGCGTCTTTCTGCGGCAGGAGGTTCGATCTGCATTTCCCCCGGACAGCTGAGCTGCGCGTGAGGCTTAAATGCACACCCCGCGTCTCGTATGCCTGATTGTCAACTGGCTAATTATATACTACTGCTTCGCCGATGGGCCGATCAGGTCGACAGTGGGTAGTGCGGCAAGTATCCGTCCCACTGTGCTGGCTGTCGGTCGCGAGAAGACCTGCCACTTCCTGGCCACGTTCCGAGACACCATGCATGGTAGGAGGAGCCGTTGGAGTGAGGAACAAAGGGCACACTGCGGCCTTGCAACAACGTTTCGGCCGTGGCTTGTTTCATCGGGCACCTAAGCCACAAAGCTTGGCTGTCAAAGAACAAGTGTCGGTTCCAGTTCCATCGTGGTGTTGTCTGTGATACAAGGCCTATCTATACACTTGGGAGTTCAACCAAGCACATACTTTAACAGCAAGCATATAGCTGTTATGGCGGCAGAGCGCCTTTGTCAATCTGCGGCTTGCTATGTAACTGAGCATCAACGGTGAACAATTACTTCAAACGGCCAGGGATTATACGAAAACACATAGCAGCCTTTTTCCGGTGGCATATCTGTGGCACCAGCAGCTATGGACCAATTGCATGGAATATAATACTGCACAGGTTCAGCTAGCCCCAATACTTGCTCTGCAGCTTGGCGATTACACGTATCATGCCTCGCAGAGAAGCGAACTAACTGGTTACTTGTGACGAGTATTGTATATGCACCAGGCTATTTTAGACACGGTCTGTAAGCAGACTTATTCTGCACCAGTATGCATAAGAGGGTATATTCCAGCTACAATCGGCTTCTGTTCTTGGTCAGATCGCGACTGAGCCCTTAAATAGCCCCAAAGCTATCTCATCCGCTCTGTAAATATATATAGCAGTCCAGCCGCTACACAATCCAGTCGCATCAGTCTTCTCCATATCTCATTCTCCCACTGGCAAGTATATCCAAGCTAAAAGCAAACCACGCGAATCACACATCTCCATCACCAAGATGCAGATCTTTGGGCTTCAAGCTGCGCTTGTCGTTGCATTGGCAGCGTTTGCTTCGGCAGACGTGGATACCTCGGCAGACATGGACACTAACGCTGTCTTGGTGAGTCGGGCAACTTTGCCAACTTTGACGATTCCATTTACAAATCCAGGCTGACGATTGATCGCTGCTCACATCAACAGGTGACCTTCTTCGAAAACGTAAACTTCCAAGGTATCAATAACAAAGTTTCGAGCTTGAACAGGTGCCAGGACATGTCAAACAACTTGTATGTGCAGATTCTCTCGGATATTTCATTTTATTGTGGAAAAAACGCGGATTTCTAACCCGCTGCCGTGCCATAACTAGCTTCCGCAAAGCGTCGTCTGCCAGATTTGGCCCTAATAACAGGATCAAATGTGACTTGTACGAGTGAGTTGCGACGTGAACCAATCAGTCAACGCCAGCTGACAAAGTTATTACAGGAGCCACGGCTGCAAGCACCTTCTGTATCCTGGTCTGGACCAAACCGAGGCCAATTTCGCCAGACTGGGCATCAATGACCGGTTGGGAAGCGTGATATGCAAAGTAAAGTGAGGGCGCAAGTACAACGAGGTCGAGACATTCAGTATGGTTTTTTGTCCCAAGATGTGAGCCTGGGTTTTTTCCACATTGATGTGCCGATTCAGAATCCAAGTAGCTGTTACCCTTGCAGAATTATCCCTCAACCCTTGACCCTCTCAATAGAAAAGACCTCGGCCACGCGACGTGACATGTATTACTTTCAGCGAAACGCCTCGCGCTCTTCTGCAGCTACATTTGACGGTGCAAGTGCCAAAACCAACCCTCCGCGCCTGCTTCCTACAAACGGCGTCATGAGGGCACGTACCGTACCGTGGCGTGGCTGAAACGCTCAGACGTGCGTGCCATGTGGCTGCGCCAACTGCTAGCCTAAACATGTGTCTCGCCGCATGGCGTTGATGGGCAAAGTCATATAATGACTTATTCAATATGGCCGAAATGGCTTGACGCATATGCACAGATCGACTATTAATTAGGCTTTTATTCATGGTTTGGCAGCGTTGTCTGCGGGTCCCGGAAGAGGGGTAATATGCCAAGCCAGGAATCTGCATGTGTGTCACACAACACACGAGGGAATGGTGAAAAGATCACAATTATACCCCAGCACATTTCTCGGCCTTGCGAGGTTTGTAGGCTGATGGTAATCATCAAGGTCGTTGTGAATGAGGTACAGTATCGTCGAATCGTAGTGGATATAAGCGCTATTTATGAGGAGCTATCTATATAAGTTGAGGGAGTAACAAATTGGTATCGTGGCGGAAGAAAAATAAGTGAAATAAAACAGAGCTCTGAAGTGAAAAACTTTTGCGTGACAAAGTCGCGAGTTAGTGCTTGTACTTTTTGCAAGATACCTGGCGAATCTTGTGCTTCAAGTGGCCCTTTTTGCTGACGTGAATCACGAGAGCCGTGAGCTTGCCGCCGTTGAAGCAAGCTGAGTCGAGACCCCAGGTATGCTTGCCAATTTGCAGCCCGCGCTTGGCATCGTGGCCGTAGACGACGGTGCGGCGGTCACGCTTGCGGATCTGGGACTGGCGGAGATCCCAGAGGTCAGCCCAATCATGGCCTTGGTGGGTTTCGACGGGGATCAGGTCTTCAAAGGCAATGTCGGTATGGATGTGCTCATCGGGACCGTCATCATGTTCGACAGCATCCTCGTTCAAAGACTCGTCATCGAGCTCCCCGTAATTGTCAGGAATCTGGTGGGCGCGATGATTGCGCGGCTCAATCAGAGAGCGCATGTACATGACCGCCCAGGGATCTTGCTCGAGGGGGTGGATGCCCGGGACCAGGCCGGCATGCACAATGTACATGGCCAGGTCGTCGGCCGACAGAATCAGCGGCCTCTCCGTCAGCCACTCAATCTGCGCCTTTGACAGCTGGCGGGCCGTCTCGCGGTCGCGCTTCTTGCTGCGGCGCTCTTGAAAGCGTGGAAACTCGACGCTCTCGCTGGCCCCCTCCTGCTCCTCGGCCGAGGCGAGGGCGAGCAGCACGCGGTCCTCGTGGTTGCCGCGGACGGCCGACGCGCCGAGCTCCATGAGGCGGGCAATGACGCGCGACGAGTGCGGGCCCTTGTTGATCATGTCGCCGGCCGCGACGATGTGGTCGGTGGTGCCGTCGTAGCCGACGCGGTTGAGCAGCCGGTCGAGCGCATCGTCCATGCCGTGGATGTCACCGATGACGATGAGCCGGCGACCGTTGCCGGCTGTAGGGATGACGTCGCGTGGGAGCCTTTTCATCATCGTGGGTTCATCAAACTTGATGTGGCGAACAAGCGTGTCGACGTCATTGTCGTCGTCACTGTTGGGCTGCTGCTGCTGCTGCTGCTGCTGATTTGTCTGGGAGGCCGTCGTCCATGCGCAAAGGGACACGAGAGGCGCGGTGGAGAAGCGCCAGAGTCCAGCAAAGATTATTGTAAAGATAATAGCGGCGAGCATAATAGTGTAGAAGCGTCGATGCTCCGACGAGGGTTCTGGACCCAGACGTGGCATGGTGGCTGCTTGCCTGCGTGGCGCTAGAGGTCGATCGCGGGTACGGTGGTACGGTGGTACGGATATAGCGCTGATAGTAGGTAAGGTAGTTTAAATCTTATCGTCGCAAGGTTCGTATATGTGAAGCGAAATCGACGATGAAAATAGCCAGGAACTGTGCGAAAAACGACAAGTTCATGTCAAGGTGAGGAGAAGAGATGTTTCATGTCAGCGCTGACTGAGGTCAGACGAAACAAAAAGTCCAAGGGTCGACGCCAAGGCTCTGCCGTGATCACCCTGAGGGCTGGAAAAGTCTCAGATGGCCTGTTTTTTAGCGGCTCTTTTGCGGCCTCCAGACGGCTTCGGTGGGTGTGTGGTGGGTGTCTACTTCATCAGTTATTAGCCGTCTTTTCGGCACACTAGCGGGGTTGGTTTCGGTATTTTACAGGGCTTTTAGTGCATCAAAAGGCGCTGAATCAGCCAACTAGGTTGCGATTCAACATGGCGTGCCGTGTCTGCGACAGGCCATTGCTGGGGATTGGGTTTGATGGTTGTATCAGTATGACACTGCACAACATGTTGTGGGCGTCGTGAGGCGGACGTTTGCATAGTGCTCAGTGATCTACTCCGCTGGGAGCCAAAAGCTTATTCGGGGGGTTGAGTTGGCAGCTTTTAGGGGTTTCTTTTGAATTTCGGGAAATGCATCTCGTGCTGTAAGCTACCTACATGACTCAACGACGTACGGATGTACAGGCAACAGTCAACAACAGCTACGATATGCATCAGGTCGGTTTCTTCAATATAAAATTACTTGATTGCAATTTAATGAATTCAAGCCATAGCTGTCATTTGGTGGTCGAGCATCACCAGAAATGGTGGCGCAAACCTACAGGTGTGTACTGGAATGTCACCAGTGATGATAACTACCATAATCGGGCTGGCCCCTTTTTTGTTTTGAAAAGTCGGCAAATTCGAAATCCAGCGCCGAACATTGCAAGAGTGTCGAACTGTCGAGTCCCATCGCTGCAGATAAGGGGATAAGGGTTAGCAGCATATCAACAAGAGTCAAGGGTTCATCTGCCATCATACTCCACAGACATCCTCGTCTCAGCGACATCCTCGTCTCAGCGGCCGTCGGCGACGGAGAACACTGATAGGAAATCTGAGCACCTACTCTACACTTGCTCTACACTTTGAGCAATGTTTTTGATACAGACGGCGTTGGAGACCAGCAATGGACGCTACACATTACAAACAAACCAAACCTGTCTGTCAGGGCAGAGCACAGAGAATGCATCATTAGCCTCTACCATCTGAGCAAACTAGCCATCGACTAATCGTACAGAGTTGTGAATATATAATCTTACACGGCGGTCGTCTCTATGCACGCAAGGTGGGTGCTCAATAATTCGCACTTGACACCTGCCTACACAGCCCTCCATCGTACAATATCGCCGGAGATCAAACCATCCCAAACGCCTAGCCGCAATGCCACATCCTAAATGATTGTATGTACGGTGCCACAGAGCATCCTTCCTCCCTCCCCTCGTCTCCCGCCCACCTGCCGGCCCCATAATCACTTTTGACTATTCGCCGCCGCAATCGCCGCCTGCTCCGCCCTGTACCGCTCGTTCTCGACGTCCCGCCAGTCCGGCGCGGCCGGCTCATTGCCGCTCGTCTCGCGCACCGCGCCGCCAAACGCCGATGCGCCCGCGTACAGCTGGTACCCCTTGTCGCCGCCGCCGTCCGCCGCCCGCGGGCCGTTGCTCGACTCGCTCTTGTACGCCACCGGCATGTTGCCGCGGAATCGCTTGCGCATGTCCACCATGCCGCGTTTGCAGTCGCCGTACCCCTTCTTCAGCTGCTGGCACCGGGTCGGCAGCGTCGACGACAGCGGCTCGCGCAGGCAGTCGGCCGCTCGGTTGCGCTGCACCATGACGCAGTCGGATTCTTGGAGGCACTGGGCCAGCGCATCGCCTGTTGTGGTTGGTTAGTGGTGAGAAGGGGGAGGGAGTTTTCGAGTGCGCTGAACGTACGCAATTCCTGACACGAGCTGGGCATGGTAAGATTGTGAGTTTTGAGGGCTGTTGATCGAAAGTAGAACTGTCGGGGCAAAAAAGGCCGATTCCAAACAGCTGAGGTACTGTAGTCCAGACAATTTCACACACAGCTGATTGGACAGGCAAACAGGGTCCTCAGCCACTGACAAGTTGGGTATTATTAGCCACACTATAAACCACACTAGGCCTAATTTGACGACCGCCACAGTCTTCTTGAAGCAATATCAGGAGAGTCCTTGAGTTGTACTTTCATTCATTTACAGAAAACATATTTTCATAACTCACATAGAATCAGGTCCCGATCACTATTTAATATGGGCGATGTATTGAAGTAGACTACTCTAGCAGACAAAGATGGCAGAAATCACGGCCTATTTCAACAAGCAGCGATGGCTTGATGCGAACAAGTGATGGCGTTCACTAGCTGGGCCAAATAATCAAACAAAACACCATCCAATTTCGTCTAGGAGATGATGAGTTTTTTGAGTAAATGTACTAAATCACTAAAGATACTTTGTTAATATATTTTAGCAGTATTATCTGCCGTTTTGGCTATGGCTTTGGATAAGGCCGTCTAACTAGCTATAACTAGTTAATCAGTGGCTAAAAAGTAGTTTGCTGACCCATAATGTGGCGCATGACCCGTATCACCCATTGTGTTGCTTGCACCTTCAACATGCTTGTGACATCTCTTCCGTTCACCATTTACAGCTCCTCTGCTCTCTGACCTGCCTCCTAGAAATGCGCCTCCAACGTCTTTCTTTCTAGCCACCTAAGATTCCTAATATATCGCTTGTCATGGTGCCCTCTGTTACTTTGTCGTCTTGACTCATCGAATAATCGCACCACCATGGCTGTTCCCTTTATCGGTCGCCTCCATCCGTATGTTGGACGCACCACGGCGCATCGCGTAGACGCTGTCGCACAGTTTCGGCCACTAACTACTCGTGCCGCAGCATGGAGTACATTGCTCTCGTCGGCTCCTTTTTCCTCGTGTTCCTCGAAGCCATCATCCGCATCTGCACCCTAGCGCTGCGTAAGCCTGCCCGCAAGCGATTCAATTTGCGCAAACAAAATGGACGCAACTGACACATGATAGCCTCGTTCCTCGTCGCCTACTTTTATCGGGCGTCGCGCCGACTATTTCTGAGATTTGCTTCTCCTGAAGACAAGCGCGTTAATCGCAAGACCAAGTGTAAAGTTCTCTCTGCCTGCTGCTGTTCGTTCATTCGCCAACTGACCCGGCCTAGGCATCTCCGACTCTGTCCGAGACGCAGCCGACTTTGTAGAGCTGTGTCGGTTCTGGGGCTATGAAGCAGAGGAGCATATTGTGCAGACCAAGGACGGCTATCTTCTTGGCCTTCACCGTCTTCAGTGGAGGCGCGGCGAAGAGGGCCAGAGAGTCAACAATGGCCCCAAGTCCATCAGGAAGCGTGTCATCTATATGCATCACGGCCTGCTCATGAACTCCGAGGTATGGGTCTGCCAGACTGACGAAAAGCGATGCCTGGCTTTTGAGCTTGTTGAACAAGGATTCGATGTTTGGGTAAGTCGGCTCCCCGCATCACGTATGCGCTCGCTAACAGGACCAGTTTGGCAACAATCGTGGGAACAAATACTCCAAAAAATCAATTCACAGCTCACCCAACTCAACACGCTTCTGGGACTTTTCCATTGATGAATTCGCCTTTCATGATATTCCCGACAGCATCGAGTATATCCTGGAGAGCACCCAGCAACAGAGTCTTTCCTACATTGGTTTCTCGCAAGGCACTGCACAAGCTTTTGCCACGCTGGCCATCCACCCAAAGCTCAACCATCAAGTCAACGTCTTCATCGCTCTCGCCCCAGCCATGGCTCCTGCTGGTCTGTCCAACGGTATCGTCGACTCCCTCATGAAGGCTTCTCCCTCCGCACTCTATCTCATGTTTGGCCGTCGCTCCATCTTGAGCTCTGCAACCACCTGGGAGTCAATCATGTATCCGCCTCTCTTTGCTCGATCCATTGACATGGGTCTTTCATTCCTCTTCAACTGGAAGACTCTCAACATTTCTTACAGCCAGAAGCTTGCCGCCTACCCGCATCTCTACTCCTTCACGAGTACCAAGTCTGTCGTTCACTGGTTCCAAATCATTCGCAATCGTTCTTTCCAGCTCTACGACGACGACGTTCACCAGCCCATCAGCGTCACTACCTCGCGCAAGTCCTCCAAGGTGGCCAAGTATCCAACGCGCAACATTCGCACCCCCGTTGTTCTCGTGTACGGCGGCAGCGACTCCCTCGTCGACATCAACAGCATGCTGCGCGAGCTACCTCCGCAGACTGTCGCCACTGAGATTCCCCACTACGAGCATCTCGACTTCCTATGGGCTCGCGACGTCGATGTTCAGGTCTTCCAACACGTATTTGACGCCCTCGACAGCTTCACCGATGCCGAGCACACTGTAGAGGAGTATGACCGGTACCACATTGTCCGTTCCGAGAGCCTCATGGGCTCTGGCCTGCTTGTCAATGCCAACAGCACGACTGACAGCGATGCCTCCGTTCTGGGCAGCAAGGGCCAGGGCCACCTCCCCGTCCCACAGCCGCACGTTGCCCGAGAGCCTGCTGTACGCTCCCGCGCCGCCACCGTCGGCAGCTCGCCCTCGGCTTCCTTCAAGGGTGCCAAGTTTGAGCCTTTGCCGGCCAAGAAGCCCGAACTCAGCAGCGGCGTACCCGGCTCTAACTCGGACAAGCTCCGCGGCGTCGGCGTCCGCCGGGAGCCCGAGCAGCTCACGGGGCTCAACGTCTCCGTTTTGCGCGATGGTCGCGGGATAAGCCCCGGCCAGGCCAACGCCGTCGGCGGCGTCGTGGCCGACACGAGCGGCGTGGAGCGCGCCGACGTCATCTCATCTTCGGGCGAGGAGAAGAGGTCCGAGAAGAAGACGTTGAAGAAGCGTCGCTAGAAGCAGCCGTCAGCGGCTGATGTGCTTTGTTGCTTTCTGAACCCAGCCTTGTAGGTCCCAGAATTTTGACAATTGTACATCAACAAAAATTGTAAACAAACCTTATTCTTAGCCTCTTTATACCCCGCAATGCAAATGAATTTCAGTCGCAGTTCTTGTCTAGCATCATCTTATAAATCAGTGATTCCATACCCAGCGATGCATATCAATTTCAGTTGATTATAATTTCAGTTGATTATAATTTCAGTCACGGTTCTTTTTGAGAATCATCTTAGAAATCAGTGGTTCATTATACGTTTCCGCCGCCTTACACGGCCATGCCTTATGTAAAAAAAAAAAAACACATATTTACGCCCCTTCTCCTTCTTCAGTCACCACATTTTTCTCTCTTCCTCTTTCTCAGTTATAAACTATTTTTGCAGCCACGCGGCTCACTTTTCCGTCCTCGGCTCGAATCACACACATCCAGAATACCTTTTCCAGCGCCCGGCGGCAAAAATGGCGGGGGGCCGGGAGGTATTGTAAAGGCGGAGATGAGTTGGGCCGGATGACCAAGCCGGCAAAGAAAGGAGGGGCAATGCATCAACAAGATGAAGGGTATCGCATCGTATATAAAAGAATCGTCGTCCATGATAAGGAAACGATAGAGCAAGCAAGTTTTCTTTCTTTGGCGATCCAAAGATACGCCGCGCAGAAATGGCTGGTAATACACCTGGACATGGTTCTCGTGCAGGACTCTACGGGTAGATTGACGGGAAGGAAGGGGGTGGTGGATGACAAACTGGGCTTGGTCTGCTTGTCTCAGAGCACAACTGTGCCCAGGGGGAGGACCTTACTGGCATCGCCGTGGAACTTGGCTCGATACTCTATGATTCCTTGACTGATTGTCTTGAAATCTTTCACTTTGCGGCTCCGGTAGTCGGTGAGCAATTGACGGAGCCCTTCAATGTACTCTTGCCTTCTCGGTTCTTCGCAATTCGTATACGCACCCAGCTGCAGCAGGATTTGGTCATCTAGTATCAACGGTATATCTTGGTCAGTTCTTTTTTTGCATCGCCAGGCCTGGCTGAGCTTCGTCGACGTTGGCTATATGGCTCCGTCACACGGAGAGCGCCAAAACGTACCGGGCGCACTCATTTCCGCAAAGTGCTGGAAATGGCAGTTTTTCCCCCGAGGGCACACAGTGCCTGCCAGTTCGTCTGGGCAAAGCGGCAGCTTGGGGTCGATTTTATTGCTGTACGTGGCAGATCGTAATCCGCCGGCAACAACTTTGCTGAAATCAGGGTGGAACCGGTACGAGCGAAAGTACCGTAACGGAGAATCGTATGCTAGATAGCTTGACTGCACGGGGGTACTCCCCGCCGTCTCGGGCGCGCGCTCTTGTACCTAATAACCAATGAGTTAGTCCAGATCACTTACCATTAAGAGAGGCAGGCACTACTTCTCTCTCTTGCTCCGTGGGAGCGGGTTCTGGTCGGCCTGCAGATAGTAGCTCGGCACTGAGAGCGGCCACAGCTGGATCGCTGTCAATAAGCTCGAGTGCAGCATCAGATGTCTGCAGATCAGGCGAAGAATGTCCTGTTTCAAACGGGCTTGCGTCAGCCGGCTCATAGCCGTCGGAGTCTTCATCGGCTTCCTCGCCACTGCCAGCTGCCTCTTCCATAGCAATATCCTCGTCATTGGTGGATGCTATTGCTATTTCAGTGGCTGCATCATGTGATTCCTTGAGAGCCTCATACTGCATGCCTTGTCCGTCTGATAGAGCAGAGGCAGCTGTGTCATCGCCAACCAACTCGGGGCTCGATCGAGAACTCGAATCTGTCGCAATGTGATCAGAGCTCAGCATGTCGACAGGATTCGCCAAACTTTGCCGGGACCTGTCAGTATTTACAATAGACTCAGTATGATCACGAGCTGAGGCTGTCCGAGGAACAGCCGGTTCGAGAGTCGAGGTAACGGGAACGTCGTCGTCGGAGATATAGTCCAAGTCTTCTCGCAGCTTTTGCTCTTCCTCGAGGCCTTCTTTGAGTTCTCGCTCGATATTTGCCACTTGCGACTGGAGCGCCTTCAGCCTCAATATCTGTTCTTTTCGACGCGATTCCAGCATTGGAAGTCGCTCGCTTGCGGCACGAGATCGATTAATTTTCGGCGACTCAGGCGATTCCAGTCTTCTCTCTTCTACCTTCGGTAGTCGATGAGAGGTAGTATCGTGTTTCACAGAAGCAGAAGCATCTGGAGAGGTTGATTTGGTTTCATAGATATCGTACGCTCTCGGTCGCGGCGAGACTGCTGGGGAAGCTGGTGAAGACAGCTTGAGTCTTTTCTTTGCCTCCGCCTGTGCAATTTTCCGCTTCATTGCCTCAATCTTCTTGTTCATGTTCGCCAAGTCCTGGGGAGTTGCCGGTGGCGTGCTGAATGATGCGGGGCTTTGAAGCGAAGGGACATGTAGCAGCCTTTTACCAGGGCTGGTAGGTCCATGCAAGGAAGAAATACGCTGCTCAGGAGACCCCATCTCCATATCAATGTCGTCATCGTCATCGCTAACGTCAATGAGGAACGGCCGAGTGTGTGCGAACGGCTTTTGGAAAGAGCCCTCGGAAGCACTACCACTTCCACTATTTGACGTGACTAGTGCTTTCGTAGGGGAGGGAATCGGTCGAACAGCCTCTGATGTTGATGTTATAGTAGCTTCATCAGTTGCCACCACCGCCTGCAAAGCTGAGGATAACTCCGCTGGAGATGCTCCATGATCAGGGCTGGAGAGTCTCTTTTGGTTAGATGCAACAACCGAGGCTGCCATCGCTGCTTGTCTTTCGAGCTCCTTTTGCTTCTCTTCGCGGGCCTTGAGTAGTGCCTCCATCTTCTGTTGTAAAAGTTTGGACTTTTCCGAGTTTACTTTCACATTTGGGGGTTTTGCTACTTTGCCAATGACAGTTGCTCCGCCAGATTTTGCAGCTTTCGATCCTTTTGCAGCAAGAAGCCGTGCGATGCGGTCTTTGCGTGACTCTGATTTATCGATTGAAGCGTCTGCTGTTGCAGTTGTCCCATCAGTCTTTGAATCAGCGGAGTCGATCTTGTTGGAAGGCGCGATGACCGCAGTCGGGGCCGCAGTCGGGGCCGCAGTCGCTGGCTTCGGCGACGACGTCCCGAGCCCCAAGTCACTGAAGAGCTGATCGAGGACAGACTTGTCAATTCCTTCATTGACATAATCTTGGTAACCAATATTGGCCGCTCGTAACCGTATAATAGCGTCTTTTGCTTTGTTCCTGGCTTCCACAATATCGGTATGTTTCGTTTGCACCCCCGTTGTCGTATCAGTAGTGATGACTGTCTCTGAATCGCCGTGGGGTAGAAGCATAGGGCCGGATGAGGATACATCCATCTCACCAGCTGAAAGAAAAGGCGAGTACGAGCCGGAGCGGTCACGTTCTTCGTCGCTCATCTCAACGTAGCTATTATCGATTTCGGTTGTTGGTTGTTCCTGCTGAACTACATGTACCGGCTCTTGTGACTCATACAGATCCTCGAATTCATCAGCAGTTATTTCTCCTTCTTCTGCCGAGTCTTCGGTGGCTGCATTTGCGCGGTTCGATTTCTTTTTGGCATGCGCGCCAATCTGCTTCGTTGTTGAGCTTTCTGCTTTTCCAAAAAAGCCTAATCCGAGACCCGGAATTGCCTGCTTATTGTGGTCGAACGAGTGCTGAGTCGCGTCGGCGTAATTTGCGTCTGCGTCTGACGTGCTGCCTCGCGCGTTTGGTTCTGACGGCAGGACACCCGGCCCATGGCCATAACCGTACATCGGCTGTGCCATATGTGCGGGACGAGGTGAGTTAAACGTCAAAACTGGCGTTGTCTCAGAGGCTTGGCGTCATAGGCAAGAGAATTTCCTTCGAAGGACCGGGGATTACCTAATTGTAGAATGGCGCGTACTTGCTCTGCCTCCTAGGAAGTATCAATGCACGGCGCACCTAGAAAGTACAATTTCACGTTCTGGCACGTCTATGAAACGCGGTCGCAGAAATCGCTTGTGAGAGTACGGAGTTTTCTGATGAAATTAGACTTTAGGTTGTGGTGGAACGAGGACCACCTATGGCTGTCTGAATCTGGTCTAGCGTTCTTCGTCACCTGCGTGATGTCAGGTCACGTGAAATGGTTGTTTACTTCAGTGGGGGGTTTACCCCGGCAACGAGCCTCTTAACGGGCGCCGATCAAGCCAATTAAGGGAAACAGAGAACACAAACGCTCGTCTTAGCCTTTATCAACACGGCAATTGACGACATTGACTTCGTGTGCCGAATTACTCTCGGCGGATTCTTCATTTCTTTGTACTTTTCTTTTCGCATTGCCTTACTGAGAACTCTTTCAAGCCTCGCCAGGCTCAGTGACGCGCTTGTTGATACATGTTCATGATCTAACTTGGTGTACATCAACGGCTGTTGGTGTTAATGCGCCGACGAAATGACTTTTACATATAATGCGCCATCGCAACGGCGAAATCCGTTCTCGAGGACAGACTCCCCAGCTTCTGCGCAAGCGACCAGTGGCCGGCCCAGGTCTGCGCTCTTCTCTTCTCAAGAGCCAACGAGCCCTTCACATGGCCGATCTCATTCTGGCAATACTTTGGGGATAGTATTGACTCCGCCAGCCATGAAGAATGGGCGGAGAGACTCACGAAGCGGCACTCCCACCTCCGGTACATTTGCACCCGCTTTCATTAAAACAGAGGAGATGATGCGCAGCTACGACACTGTCAAGGGCATCGAAGGCGAAAATGACTTTTCCGGCAAGCGTTACGTGTGGCTTAAGGATCCCGAGGAAGCCTTCGTCAAAGGATGGGTCGTAGAGGAGAAACCAGGCGGCAACCTACTTGTTCAGCTCGATGACGGCAGTGTAAGTGGGAGTCGTGTTGACAGGAGTCTAACCCGTGCTAATAGTGAGCAGCGGCGAGAAGTTGATGCTGAAAGCTTTGACAAGGTCAATCCTACGAAATTCGACAAAGCCAATGACATGGCTGAGCTCACGCATCTAAACGAAGCCTCTGTGGTGCACAACCTCCGCATCCGATACCAGTCAGACCTCATTTACACATACTCAGGCCTCTTTCTGGTCACTGTGAATCCATACTGTCCACTACCCATATACACAAACGAGTACGTCAATATGTACAGAGGAAGAAGCCGAGAGGATACGAAGCCACACATCTTCGCTGTTGCGGATGAAGCATTCCGCCACTTGGTCGAAGAAGGCTCCAATCAGAGTATTCTAGTTACCGGTGAATCTGGAGCTGGTAAAACCGAAAACACGAAAAAGGTCATTCAGTACCTTGCTGCTGTGGCACAGTCCGACTCGGCGAACAAAAATCGCGGACAGCATGCCAACCTATCGCAACAAATCCTTCGTGCCAATCCAATTCTCGAAGCTTTTGGTAACGCGCAGACTGTTCGAAACCACAACTCATCTCGCTTCGGCAAATTCATCCGAATCGAGTTCAACCGCAACGGCGCAATTACTGGCGCGCACATTAACTGGTACTTGCTTGAAAAGTCCAGAGTTGTCCGTATCAATGCCCAAGAACGCAACTACCATATCTTCTACCAGCTTCTCAAGGGAGCAAGTGCGCGCATCAAAAAGGAGTTCATGCTTGATGGCTGTGACACGAGCGACTTTTCATACACTCGTGATGGCAACGACAGTATTGTCGGTGTTTCAGATACGGAAGAGTGGGACACCCTTATGGAGGCCTTCCAAGTCATGGGCTTCTCTGAGCAAGATCAATTGTCTATTTTACGAACTATCGCGGCTGTTTTGCATATCGGCAATGTCGAGGTCAGGAAGGAGAGTCGAGGCGCAGACCAGGCTTCGCTCTCTGCAGACGCAAAAGCGCAGGTTGCCAAGGTCTGTAAGCTTCTTGGTGTGCCCGTGGAGCCCTTTATCCGCGGTCTGTTGCATCCCAAGGTCAAGGCCGGGCGTGAATGGGTGGAAAAGGTGCAGACCCCCGAACAGGTTCGTCTCGCCCTCAATGCGCTAGCGAAGGGCATCTACGAGCGTGGCTTTGGCGACTTGGTTTCCCGAATCAACCACCAACTTCACAGCTCCGGCATGGGACCTGACGAATCACACTTCATTGGTGTACTTGATATTGCTGGTTTCGAGATTTTCGACCACAACAGCTTTGAGCAACTGTGCATCAACTACACAAACGAAAAGCTACAGCAATTCTTCAATCATCACATGTTTGTGCTGGAGCAGGAAGAGTATGCCAGAGAACAGATTGAGTGGCAATTCATCGATTTTGGCCGAGACTTGCAGCCAACGATTGACCTCATTGAACTCTCTAACCCTATCGGTATCTTTTCTTGCCTCGATGAGGACAGCGTCATGCCCAAGGCTACCGATAAGACTTTCACTGAGAAGCTCAACTCTCTGTGGGAAAAGAAAACTCCCAAGTACCGCCCTTCCAGGCTGGGTGCGGGCTTCATTCTTACCCACTACGCCGCGGAGGTCGAATATGATACCACCGGCTGGCTTGAGAAGAACAAAGACCCTCTCAACGATAATGTAACACGACTACTTGCGAGTTCGGATGACAGGCATATCGCTGCACTGTTTGCCGACTGCGCTGACCCAGATGATGAGATTGCCAGCAGCCGCAACCGTGTCAAGAAGGGCTTGTTTCGAACCGTCGCCCAACGCCACAAGGAGCAGCTTCACAACTTGATGAACAAGCTACACTCTACGCATCCTCACTTTGTCCGATGTATTCTTCCCAATCATAAGAAGCGCCCCAAGACGTTCAGCAACCTTCTTGTTTTGGACCAACTACGCTGCAATGGTGTGCTTGAGGGTATTCGAATCGCTCGCACTGGATTCCCCAACCGACTGTCATTTGATGAGCTTCGCCAGAGATACGAAGTTCTTTGCTCCAGCATGCCCAAGGGCCATCTGGACGGCCAGACTGCTGCCACCATTATGCTTGAGAAGCTTGCTCTGGACAAGGCTCTCTACCGTGTTGGTCTCACAAAGGTCTTTTTCCGTGCTGGTGTCCTAGCCGAACTGGAAGAGCGGCGTGATGCCCTAATCACCCAGATAATGTCACGGTTTCAGTCGGTTGCGCGAGGCTTTATCCAGCGACGTGCGGCATACAAGCGACTTTTCCGGACCGAGGCTACCAGAATCATTCAAAGAAACTTTAACGTCTATCTCGACCTTGTAGAAAATCCCTGGTGGCATCTTATTGTAAAGATGAAGCCTATGCTTGGGTCTACAAGAACAGCTTCTGAAGTGAAGAAAAGAGACATGATGATTCAGCAGCTGAATGAGAAGATGCGCCTCGAGCTGGAGAGCAAGAATAAGCTCGAAGAAGAGCGCCGCAATTGCTTTACTGAGATTGCTCGCGTCCAACAGACTCTGGAGAGTGAGCGAGCGCTCGCGTTAGACAAGGAGGAAATTTTCAAGCGACTTCAAAAGCGGGAGGCTGAGCTTGAAGAGAAGCTCTCAGGTGCTTTGGAGGATCAGGAGCGCCTAGAGGATGAGCTTGACGAGATTATGGAAGCCAAAGTGCGCGCTGAAGAAGACCTCGAAAGGCACCGTACCCAACTTGCGCAAGCTGCTAGCTTGATCGCGAAGCTAGAAGATGAGAAAAAGACGCTCTTGGCACGTTCTGCTGAGCTCGAGCAATCTTTCAACGACATTTCACAGCAGCAGTCGGAACGTTCAAAGCAGGAAGAAGCTCTCGAGCGCGAGATTAAGATGCTCCAGAGTCAATTATCCCTCAAGGACCGCAAAGCACAGGATCTAGAGAGCAAGCTTCTCAAGGTGGACCAAGAAGTACAAGTAAAGCTTCACGAAACTCAAAAAGAGCTTGATGTTGCAAAGACTCGCGAAGCGCGCGTGGCCCGAGAAAATCAAGACATCCAAAAGCAGCTTGCGCAACTTTCCAAGACTTCTACCGAGTATGAGGATCTCGTCCGCGACAAGGAAAGCGAGCTTTCACTCCTCCGTAACGACAAGAGGCAATTCGAATCCGAGCGTCGCGGCTTCGAGGCGCAAAAGAAGGCTTTGACCGGTGATATTGAAAAGACTACTGCCAAGTCTCGAGAAATCCAGGCTGAGCTCGTTGCGCTGAAATCGAAGCACTGTCAGCTTGAAAAAGAGTCTGAGGAGGCCAAAAAGCTGCTCGAGGCACGTCTATCACAGGACGCGCAAGCCGACAAGACCAGACAACAGCTCGAGTCTCAAATCAAGAACCTCAAAGAAGAGCTGTACCAAACGCAGATGGACCTGAGCCGAGAGAGACAGTCTCGTGACGACGTCCTGCTCTTGGGCGAGCACAAATATCACGCTCTCAAGGACGAATTTGACAACCTCAATGAGTCCAAAATTATCATTGAAAAGGAGCTCTATGTACAGCAAGATTCTTTGCGAAGGCATGTAGAAACTCGCAAGGTCGTTGAGCAGGAGCGCGACGACGCCCGCATCGAAATCCGCAAACTACGTGCCGCCAAGGCGGAGATTGAAGAAGCCCGCGTTCTTGCCGAGGAGAAACGTGAACTTGAAGCAGCCAAGGCAGCCAAGGATCGCGAAGCCAGTCTACAACGAGACCTCGATGCCGCTCACTCTCGCCTTGAGTGGTTCGAGACTGAATGTGCCAAGCTGACCCGCCACATTGAAGGCCTCAACAAGACAATGCTTGCTTCTGGCGAGTTCGGACTCAAGAATGATCAGGCCAAGGAACGCATGGAGCGTGAGCTAACTACCGTCAAGAGCCGGCTTGCGGCATCGGAGAATGACAACCGAGCCCTCTTGAATAAGCTGCAGCAGAAGGGTCTCGAGATTGCCAGATCGACTTCCAAGGCAAGTGATGCGTCTCGTGGGCAAGTTCTATCTCTCCAGAAAGAGAAGACGAGACTGGAAGAGCATAATGCTGTTCTTGACAGGCAACTGGGCGAGGCTCAAGTTACCATTGCTTCGCTAGAAAAGAGGACAGAAAAATTGCAGCTCGACTTGGAAGATCTCAACCACGAAGTTGCGCGTGAAGTCAAGACAAGCCGCAACGCCGAAAAGGCCTCATCCAACTTTACTGCGCAGCTTGCCGAAGCCAACCGCACGGTGGAATCCGAGCGACAGCTGCGCACGCAAGCTCAGTCGACTGTGAGGACGTTGCAGGCATCTTTGTCATCCCGCGATCACGAGCTTGAGGATCTTCGCGAGCAGATGCTCAAGATTCTCAAGACGGTCGATCCTGAGGCCACTCCCTCCATCATGGATGGGGCGAGCGAGCGTGGCATCGCAGTCAATTTTGATCTAGCCCGCAAGGTTGAAGAGCTGCAGCAAAATCTACGCGCTCAGACTGCGGCACGTTCCAACGCCGAGTCTCAGTTGTCTGAACTTCGCGCATCTCGAGGCGATGCCAACCGTCCCAAGCTGGAAGAAATTCACCTCAACGAAGCTCCGTTCAATGGCTCGCCTACGCAGAGAAAGTCCAAGGCACGACGAGTTTCCAACACGACAACGCCAACGCGTCGCAACCAGCAGCCAGAGTATGAACTTCAAGACTCTGTTCGCTCTGACAGAACCGCCGACACTGCGCTGTTGAACAATCGTATGGACATGAAGGCAGAAGTTGAAGAACTTCACAACCAGCTCCAGCTCAGAGACATGCAAAACCGACACCTGCAAAGTCAGCTCGACCGCGCAACCCCTGGTCCCGACAACAACTACGATGAGCAGAATCCGTCCATGCGTCGCATGCAAAAACTTGAAAAGGCCAACAGTCGCCTACACGACCTCTTGGACGACTCTGCTCGCAAGGTGTCTACTCTTGAGAAGAATATTCGCACCGGCGAGCTGTCCCTGCGTGATATCCAAGCTCGGACCCATGAGGAGTTACTCGACGCCTTCAACAACCAAGAAGAGTCTCGCCGCTCGCTGCTTCACAGTCATAAGGATGCTGTAGCAGAGCTCACGGACGTCAAGTCTCACTTTGATAAGATGCGCCACGACCGCGCCAAACTGGAGGTGGAAGTGCGCGACGTCAAGTCGGATCTGCATGAGATGACACAGGCCCGAGAACAAGAGGCACAGAGCCGCAGCCAGCTACTTCAAGAATACACCGACCTCCAAATACGCCTGGACGCAGAAACTGCTAGACTGGCAGACGTGACCTCGAGCCTCGAGACTTACAAGTCGCGCGCAGACGAGTACTTTGGCAAGCTGGAGCAAGCTGAAATCTCTGTCCTCAAGGCCACTCGCGCCGAGCAGTTTGCCAAGTCTCAGGCTAGGGAAGCCGAAGATTCTCTGGCTGAGACCATGGCCGAGCGCCAGAAACTCGATAACCAGATTGAGGACCTGCAGAGACAGAATCAGCGTCTGGATGAGAAAGTCGAGGACATTTCAACCGATTTGGAAGCGGCACTGCAAGCCAAGAAGCGCCTTCAGCACGAGCTGGAAGATTATCGTAGCCAGCGCGCCATGGACATTGAGGACAAGGAATCCAGCATGGAGCAGACTCGCAAGAAGTACCAGGCTGAGTTTGCTACCCTGACCAAGGAACTTGATCTTGCCCGCGAGGAAAAGCTGTACAAGCAGACTGAGATTACCAGACTTCGAGAAGAGCTTGATGACCTCCGATCCAAGTGGGACGACGAGGTCTTGAACAGCTCTACTTGGTCCAAGGAAAAGGCGCGCATGGAGGCCACTTTGTCTGATGTATCCGCTTCGCGCGAGGAAGCTGCCAATGCGCATAGCGAGGCTCAGGGCAAGGTCGTATCTTTACTGTCGCAGGTACGCACGCTGCGGACCAGCGTCGATGAAATTACCGCCGAACGCGATCGCCTGATGCGCGAGAAGCGCAGCGTGGAGAGCCGTCTTGAGGAAGCCAAGGCTGGCCTCGACGGTCTCGCTCGCGGCGATAGTGCCTCGCTGCGAGATGCTGCCAACATGGACAAGGAGATTCTCGAGCTCAAGTCAAACTTGGCTAAGCAAGAGGATGTTGCCACGGCTGCAGTGGAAAAGATGCGCCGTTCAGAGGCCTTGGTGGCCGAGATGCAAAAGGAAGTCGTCATGGAGCGTGAAAACAATGCTTCCGTGCTCTCGCAAAAGGCAGCCGTAGAGCGCACGCTCAATGAGGCCCAGCTGAAGCTGGTGGATCTAGAGACGAAGGGATTCTCGAGCGCCAGCCAGGATATCAAGTTTTTGCACAGAAGAATTCAAGAGGTATGTCGATGGTTTTTGTTTGAACTCGTTCGTGTTCTAACTGTACTAGCTTGAATCACAACTCGAGAAACACGAGACGGAAAAGTCGCAGTCACAGCGATCAACACGCAACGTAGATCGTGCCGTCAAGGACCTGCAGGGCCAGGTCGAACGGAAAGACCGGCAAAATGCGCAGCTTTCAGAAGACGTCAGCCGGATGCGCGAAAAGGTCGACAAGCTTCTGAAGACGATTGACGAACTGCAGGCGTCCGAGTCGGCGATTCAGCTTTCAACGCGACGCGCAGAACGCGACTTGCGGGAGGAGAAGGAAAAGACATTGCGCCTGGAGCGCGAGCTAGATAGTTTGAAGGCGTTCAAAAGTGGTGGAAGCCTCAAGCTCAAGACGAGTGGGAGCATTCGCAGCAGGATCAATGCATTGGGGGTGATTGAGGACGAAGACGAAGATTCAAGCCTGAGTCGCGCGCCAAGCTTGACCAAGGGCTTCATCTGATTGTAGTTATTCTCTGGGTCATTATGGAAACGTGATGGTTACAGGCTATCGGGGCCAGGAGACGGCGTTGTGTATCTATGGTTAATGATTGGTGATTTGGTGTATATGTTAATATGAGCTTGATGCGTCCATATGCTGAATTGAATTCATGATTATTCTTGCAATAATGTTACAAGGCTCATGACATTCTCGCTGCAGGCATGCGGACTGGCGCACCAGCAGGTTGGCGTGCTAATGAGTGAATAGAAGCAGTCAGTCCTCGATGGGAATAAACGCAAAGGCCCAGCGTAGTGTCACGGCTGCAGTAAAGAGGGCGAGTAAGTGAATCAACATGCAGATCTTAAGTTACTGGCCTGATTTCCAGAAAGAAGAGGATTGGCCCATGACCGATTCGTCACTGAATATTAGTGGGCGGCTTCCACGCCAAGCACGCGTCGACGCACGCGAGGTGGGCTGGTGGGTAGACGTTTTCGCGTGCCGGCGTTCGATGGAGATGGGGGGGCACAAAATTTTAAAGTAAATAGAAGTTATGGAATGTATCAGGCTGTGCTTTTTTTTCCTGCGGCATAGTGGAAGACATGTGGTGGGCTGGGCTTTTTGGATAGCTGCACTTGAAAGCTGCCCTCGAGCGAAGGTTGGTGAAGATCGATGTTAACTATTCTCAAGGCCTGCATCTGAAGGATCTAACAGTTTGTACATGTTAGTCTTGGGCACTTTTCTCTTCGTATTCTCTATTCCCCGCTCTGCATTTGTAAAATATGCGCAAGACTCGGGCTAGTTATTCGTACAACTTACACGAATGCTGGCACATTATTAGTTCAATGTTCCTCAGCCACCAGACAATGGGACGACTTCTCGAGAGATACAGCCATAGTGAGACATTTTTCAATATAGGGAAAGCACTTATTCTTTCGTTCTACGCCTCCACGAGGTCCCAGCGACCCGTGGACAATAATGGCCCAGCTCCGGGGTAGGCTGTCTAGTTACTAGGTTAAACATAACCACGCAAAACGAAGTACTCCTTTTCAATATAGGCAGCTAGTCACACACTTCCTCTTTTTAACTTAGTGTTTCTTACCTGTTTACAAGAGAAGTAAAAAAAAAAACTTCACGACTAAAAATGGAATGCACCACTTCACCTAATGATGAGTGACGTGGGAATTAAAAAACATAGGGTCTGGCCGGGGATTGAACCCGGGACCTCTCGCAAGTTGTTAAACTCAGGGTGGACCCTAAGCGAGAATCATACCACTAGACCACCAGACCAGTCATTGCGCTCTTATTGGAGCTTCTTTGTTGAAAATTGGCGGCTTATTGAATTTTATATGGCGGGTGAGAAGACTGTGGGAAACGAAAGTGGTGGTCGTGGGGTGCAGTACCAATAACACAGTCATTTTAGGCACTTCACCTAAAGCAGACGAATGAAGTTGCTTTCCATCTGTGCAACGATGAGGCCGTCTCATATTCACAGAGCAGGGAATGGCCCATTTCATGTTTCTTTCCTCCATAAGCCATTACACAAAAACTTCAGGTCTGCAACCTCACGGCGTGGGTGGCTCTGCACTTCCTGCTTGGGGTTCGTCTAACGAACCGCGGTTTTTAATGTCAGAGCGGACTTAGAGTTGTGGCACTGGCTCAAGGACAGAGAACACTTAGGGCAGAAAAGACTACTGCCGTCTTTCGCCCCCAAGTCCTGCTTTCCAACCGATTCATCAATTCTTCTAGCATGTCCCCTCCAAAGTTCAATAGTTTTGGATCGACACGGTATGAATACCGTTCTGTTCTCAATCACGCAATGCTATCACTTCATGATCAAGCGGAAGCGTTTCGCTACCTGCGTCTGCAACGGGCCTTCAACACCACGTCTCTCGGGCCAATTCCTTTATGATACAAATACCATGAGAGAAATTTGACTTCTTTATAGACGCACACGTTCGTATACGCTTGAAGCTTATGCAGTAGTTTTTGCATGTTCCATTACCCACCGACAAACATCGCGAAGCACCGAGCCCGGCGACGGAAGCATCAAGTATGCTTCTTCCCCCAACCCCATCTACAGCCATACCTTTTGGCAACTGTGGCAGAATAAATTGCTCTCGACACTCTAGATCCCCTCCAGCGTGTCGCACGCTGAGATTGCCATGCCATTGCATCAGTGCGCACATGCGACTGTAGCTTGCGATTAAACACCTCAATCAAAGCATCCTTCAGTCTGAGTGCTCTCTACTCACAGAAGCATACTCAGTTGATGACCTATTATTGCTACTTTACTGTGCTATTCGAGGCAAACGCACATTCACGCCGGCCACTGTAGTCTATACCTCAATACGCAATCGTCATAAGCATGCAATCATAAGGTACATTTAGCCTCGTACACGTTTCTAATCCAACAGAAATCTCCCGGGTGTCATCCTGCGAACCTTTTCGCGTGTTCTGCACTAATTTGCCGCGTCGTGGCTGCGCTGGGAGCAGCACCGCGTCTAGTCCAGCCCACCCGCGAGCGCCACCGCACTGAAGCGCAGATCGCCGCCCGCCCTCTCGAGGAACTTGAGCGGGCCGAGTGCCAGACCCTTTTCGCTGAGGACGTCCTCGTCAGCATCGAGCGCGCCAAGGCGGATAGGGCCCTTGCGACGGCCGTCGAGCTCGTACAGCGCGCCGTCGCTGCCCTTGACAAAGCAGACATAGTGCAGGTCAACGTCGTCTTGGGCGTCGGGCGCCGCGGTTGCGCCTTGAGAAGCTGCCTGCCTGTGTGCGGCAGCGAGATCGGGTGTCTGCTCGAGGAGCTTGGCGCGGTGCGCAGGATCGAGCGGGATCGATTTCTCGAGGAGTTTGTCGAGGGTCGAGCCGGATTCTGTTGCCATTATCTTGTTAGCCCCACGCATCTTCGTCTTGGGAACCTCACACGCTGCGCAGCATACCGATAAACTCTCGAGCCGGGCCGTTGGACACGGCGTGCAATAGGCCCATCATGCCGCAAGCGTTGCGAATCGTCTGCCGCCACCACACGACGGGCTCAGCGGCGCCATGGCCGGCGTACTCGTCGACTAGGCTGTCGGCCGACAGGCGCTGGCTCTCATAGGAAGCGCTGACGGGAAAGACGAGTAGCAGCGCGAGCGCGGGGCGGGGGATAAAGGCGAGCAGGTCGGGCTCTGTCAGCGAGTAGACGTCATGCATGCCGAGGGCGGGCGATACACCGAGTGTGTGCAAGAGGTCCGTCATCAGCGGCGGGTTCGCCTCGAGCGGGATAAATGCGGGCGCATCCTGGCCGGGGTCGGGATTCACGTTGGACATGACTGCGGCGTGTGTCTTGCTGATGATGGAGGGGAGCTGGCAAGTTGGGGAGAGCTTTAAGCTGGAGCTTCATGATGGTGGGGCAATGACGTTGAGGACCTGCCTCGACTACCTAGGAAAGACAGGTGGGCAGCCGCAAATAAGCAACAGCAAGCAACAGCAAAGATTATATTAACTGTAGAGACAACACTGACTGAGAATACAGCTCCCGTCTAATAATTCCCCAACTTCTTTGGCAAACATGCGCTCTTCTCTCATAGTACAAACTACTCCGAATCATTCTCCTATCATGTAACCACTCAAACAAAGCCTCAACTCCTCTTATACAACCGCTGGTAATACACTGTAATTATGCTTTGGAAGGTCGGCCGCGGCGTTTGGGCTTGGGCTTCTCCTCTTCGTCGTTTTCTTGCTTGTCCTCATCCGCATCCTCACCAGCTTTGGGCTTTTTGGCCTTGGACGCCGCCTTTGATGCAGCTTTGGGAGTAGTCTTAGCCTTCTTGGCAGGAGGTGCCTCCTCATCGTCATCTTCCTCCTCAGTAGCCTGGGTAGACTTTCTGGGCTTGCGCGCAGCCCTGGCCCCTTTAGCGGGGGGAGCTTCCTCCTCATCGTCATTCTCCTCAGCGGCCTGGGTGGATCTTCTGGGCCTAGGAGCAGCTCTGGTCTTTTTCGCAGAAGGAGCCTCGTCTTCGTCGTCTTCGTCCGCAGCGGCCTGAGTCGACTTTCTTGGCTTAGGAGCGGCCCGGGCTCTCTTGGCAGGAGGAGCATCGTCCTCATTGTCTTCCTCCTCATCGACCTGCTTAGGCTTCCTAGCTTTTGGAGCTGCCTTCGTCGTAGTCTTCGCTTTCTTAGAGGGAGCATCCTCCTCTTCCTCCTCACTGGCCTGCTTAGACTTGGCGGGCTTGGGAACAGCCTTGGTCTTTTTGGTAGGGACCTCGTTGTCTTCCTCTTCTTTCACAGCCTTGGCTTTTCTGCCGCGACCGACGTTGGCTTTGGTAATGGGCGCGTCGTCATCCTCGTCGTCCTCTGCCTTGATCGGCTTGCCTTTCTTTGCGGGGGCTTTGGTCTTTTTTGCAGGCGGCTCGCCTTCGTCCTCCTCCTCAGCCTTGGCCTTTTTACCCTTGGCCTTGGTGTCTCGGCCTCGCTTCTTGGTCTTTGGCTCATCCTAAACAATTAGCGCGGCGCATAATCTCGCGTCAAAAAAATCGTACCTCGTCAGTCTTTTCAAGGGCAGCCTTCTCCTTGGCGCTGAGACGGATGCCCTTTTCACCTGGTTTGTTCTTCTCAGGATCCTGTAAAGGTCAGCCAGAGTAGAATAAAAGTAAACGCATTACATACTCCCTTGAAGTCTTCGGGATCAATGTGCGCCTGCTTCACGCAGCGACGAACTTTTTCCTGCACCTCAGAGTTTTGCCTAGATTTTGTTAGCTGGCGACTTTTGAAGCTCAGGGGCGACGTACGCCAACTCATCGTAGCCATCAATCTCATCAAAGTCCCACTTGCCATCGCCCTTGTCGCATTGGTCGTGCAGGCGCTGCATCTGCTCGCCCGACACGCATCCCCTGCTCAATTAGCGAGGATCAATCAATGAAGAGTTGGCATCTTACCAATGCTTCCACGACCAGCTGCCATGGGTATCAATCTCAACCCAGGTGCCGAATCTTAACTCGCCCTTGGTGATCTTGACGGCAGCCTTTTTGCACACCCCGTCCTTGCACCCGGCACGGTTGTTGCCAGAAAGTTCTGGATCATTAGTAATTAAAAGGTAATATCTGTGCGGAAAACCTACCGATACGGTATTGAGGCATCGTGGCTGATGGGCAAGCGATACAACGGCACGCCTAAAAAGACTGACGTAGACACGGGCGTAGCCAGACGCGACTGCTGCCGGTAGGATGAAGAGCTGCGGAACGCGACGCTGTTTCAAGATAAAATAACTGCAATGGTAATTCCAATAACCGCTGGCTATTCTTTTGCTAATTCGATAGCAAAAAGTCGGCCAAGGCAAGTGCAAGGTGCAAGTTTTTGCAGCTGTCGTCCCCGCGACGCCCCGCGCGTTGGGGGCAAATTACTGCCAATCTGCGACAGTGCAGATGCCGCATACCTTGCACGCGCCAGCAAACAGCAGTAGAAAATTTTTCCTGTTACACTCGCAACTTCTCTTTTCTTCTTCTTAGCATGCCGGCAATTGGAAATTGAATTTTGCGAGCCGACTATGTAGTGTTACAAGCTGTGCTGCTCCCTACTCCGTTTTACAGCATGTTTAGGCAGCCTAATATGATTCGCTCAAAGCGCAGACAATGTGCTTCAAAATTGGCTTGTCGCGTGTTTGCAATCCAAAGGGCAATCGGTCCCGATCTATGCTGTTGGTATGCTTGAACTTGACCAAGGAAAAGGTGACTGATATGGCGTCCAGTGCCCAAGTAACTCTTGCAAGCCAATCACAGTCACGAGCGCACGTTGGATAACGCGCCGAGGAACCAGTCTCACGAGCCGGTGAATGATCATGCGAGTGGTAAACATTGCTGTGCATAGCACTGCAGTGCATGCTTAGTCTAATCGTAGAAGATAGGTAGTCTGACGCGCCCGCTAATATGCACAATAAAGCCCCCAACCCCGAAATCTCATAAAGCAGTCTATATTTGTCCAAAAGTCATCAAACCGCCGCTGGAAAGTCCTTCTCTAGACGTTTCCGTCTCCTCAAGAGCGAGCTTGTCTCCTCTAGCGAGAATCTTTTCCCTGTGCCAGGCGCCAACAAACATGCCCTCTGGGTCCGCTTCGTCGCGAACGTGCCTAAACTTGTCGAGGCTCTCACCATAAAAGGCCTCGATATCCGCCTGCTTGGTATCAAAGTTCTTGGCCCAGTGCGGTCGTCCGCCCATGTCCTTCATCAGCCACTCAAACGCCTCATAGTAACGCGCGCGACAAGGCGGATCGCGCCAGTACGGGCGGTACAGCGTGGCATTGAGATAGAGTGTCGGGCCGTCTTCCACAGTAGGGTCGAGAAAGGGGCGCACGTTGGTGGTGAGGCTCGTGTCGCTGATACGGACTTCCATTGGCGCATGCACATAAAGGCCGTCGGCCGAGAATGGAATGTTGTGGGGGACGTAGTCGGGATCGTTGGGAGTGAGGTGGTTGAGCCAGGAGCTCAGTCGTCGCAGGGCTTCGGGGCCCTTGGCAAGAGGTAGCGCCCACTCGTTGACGAATTGCGAGTACAGGCAGTTCATGAGCAGCGCTTTGCGACTAGGCTGCACGGCGCTGGTGGACGAGCCGTTGGCAAAGCCGTATTGCATGCCAAACACGAACCACTCTACCCACGGCAGGGTGCGCGGCACAAACTGCGCGAGATAAAGCAAATTATGGTATACGTAGTAGCCCAGTGAGCCGTCATAGTAACTCACGGGCGGATCGCGGTGCGGCTCGTCGGTCTTCTCGGCCTTCCAGACAACGGAGCGCCGGGTATACGGGAACCACCAAACACGCACAAACTCGGTCTGCTTCCATAGCGCGCCGTCCCACGACGCGAGCATCTTGCGGTCAGAGTCAACCGTCTGCTGCCAGCGGAGGGTAAAAGCCGGCACGGCGCGCAGCGTGATCTCAGTGATGATGCCGAGCGAGCCGAGCGACAGCAGCGCGGCGCGAAACAGGTCCGGGTTGGCCGTGGCCGAGCAAGACTCGGTCTTGCCGCTGGCGAGGGTGATTTTGAGCGCGACCACGTCCTCGGACATGAGGCCATGAGCCGCGCTGCTGCCGTGCGTGCCGGTCGAGATGGCGCCCGCAATCGACTGCTCGTTGATGCTGCCGAGGTTGGGCATGGCGAGGCCGTGGCCCTCGAGCGCCGCGCAAAGCGCGTACAGGCGGATGCCGCTCTCCATGACCACGAGGCCGGTCTGCGTGTCGACAGAGAGGACCTTGTTGAAGTGGTCGAGGTTCACCATCCAGCTCGAGGTGCAGGTAATATGCGACGGCGAGTGGCCACAGCCCGTGGTGACGATGCGCCGGCGGCGGAGCCGCGCGAGGTTGACCACCTTTTCCACCTCTTGGAGCGTTTGCGGCTGGATGTAGAGCTCGGGCATCGAGGAAAAGGTGCGCGCCCAGGTGCGGTGGACGTGGTTCGGCCGAGCGCGGAAGGCGATGCCGTCGTCTGTCTGGCCCTGCATGGCGGCGACAACTGCGGGGTGCATTTTGAACACTCTCCTAATGTCTCTGTATTCTGCACTCGTGTAAAAATGACCGTCGAGATCGCCGCCGTCTATCAGCGGCTATGTTGGATGCAGAGGCAAGGTCAGAGCCCGGGTGGTCGCATTTCTCAGCTGTTTTCGTCAAGAAGCTCGGCACATGGCGGGGCTTCTCAAGCCGATGAGGCTTAGCCCAAAAGTCGCCATCGTTTGAAATAGAGACCATAGCTTTGATCATTATGGTACAAGATTTGCCGCAAGTGGGCCAATGGGCAGTGGCGGGATCGATCGAAGAGGCGGTCGAGCAGCGAGGCGACTGATGGGCAGGTAATTTGTTACTTGCATGATGAAAAGTCTCAATCATGGGCTGGACTAGCGCGGCGGCTGAGATCGTATACTGTGGTAGTATCAGCGATTTCCAGTCCCGCCGAACACTGTCGTGGCCAGGCGTGGATTATGCAGGCGAGGATCCGATGCCCTAGCTCATAGTCTGTAATATGGCGCTCACCTTCAAAGGAGAGCCCGGTTGGCTAAGTGGTATAGCGTCTCACTAGTATTTATACGGTGAAATGAGAAGATCATGAGTTCGATTCTCATACTGGGCAGCTTGGTTCGCAGTCGCGCGATTCCTTTTTTGCTTCGTGTCGTATATTGACTGGATTGAGAATGAAGAATGATTTAAAAATGTGCAGGGAACTCGCTTGTTTTCCCCTTTTCCCCCTCCTTACAGCAATTGAAATCCAGTCCCCTATTTTTGTTTAAGTCTGCCAGTGAGTATCACAACTTCATATTTACGTTTCTATTGCTTTTTCGCCATGGGCTCCACCCGAACAGGCGTCACAGATCCACCGGTCTCCTCAGCCTTTACTGCTTCGCCATCTATCACTTGCTTCTTTGGCAGACGACCTCCTCTCAGGATCATGGTCGTCACCTTGATCAGCGTCTCTCTGCTTTCCCAGACCGGGTACACGCCGACGGCAAGCAAGGACAGGAATATCCAGGCAATGCCAACAGACACCCAGCCTGTAAAAAACTTCTTTGAGAAAATGTATCGCGAGCCATACATTGGCATTGGCCAGAGGACCAGTAGCGAAACCGCCCTGAGTCAGCCGTTAGCGTCGAACCAAAGGGGAGCGTGAGGTAGGAGACTTACAATATGGCGGTGACTGTGACGGAGATCTTGAATGCGCGAGACAGCTTTTCATCTTCCTCCTCTTGACTGACGGCGACTCGGCGTTCTGCCTCTCGTTGTGCCTCCTCGTCCAGCCCAGAGTCTACAATGAGCTCGTGGTCATCGGCCTGTCGAATGAGGCCCATGGATTTCCAGTTGTACTTGTCAAAGCCAAAGACAATGGTTGAGAGTGAAATAAAGAGCAGTGGTGCAAACAGCGCTGTGACATTGCCCGCCAGCATTGGCGTGTTGGAACCGGTGCATTCGATCGAGAGTGCGCCGCATGACTTCTTGGACGTGACCAGCCAGGCGGTAATGGCACATGCCGAGCCGAAGACGGGCGAGAGCATGGCCGCCCATTTATTTTGGCCATCCCAGAGCAACGTGAGTGTAGCGGGAATAACGGCGGCAGAGATGAGGACACCCATGAGCAGATACAAGTAGCCCATGGAGATGCCGTTGAACCACAGGCCGACCGAGATGCAGCAAATGATGAGGGCATAGACAACCATGCACATGTGTGAAATCCAAATCAGGCTCTTGCCGCCGGCATTGGGACGGAAATAGGTGCGATAGATGTCATAGGTGAAAATGGAGGACGTGGCGACCAGCTCAGAGTTGAATGAAGAAGTCACGGCGAGGAAGATCATGACGAGCGTGGCAGCAGCGCCGCCTTTGCCGAGCAAGGCAACCGCAGCGTATGGAAGGGCCAGACCAGCAGACACGTCTGCTTCACTCATGCGGTCAGGGAAAGTTGGGAAGCGGGGGCTCGACTCGAGAGCCAGCGCCGAGAGACCGAGGGTCGTGGCCGTCACGAGCGGAATGGGTAGCCAGGCGAGACCTCCGATGATATAGCCGGGCAGCGCGTGCGCTGGGTGGGCAGCAATGGCCTTGTTAAAGTAGCCATTGTCCAGGAAGACGGTGCCAAAGTTGCCAACAATGTTGATGATGAAAAAGGTGACGCCTCCAGACGAACGCATCGTGAGGTAGCTTCCGCCTTGGTTGCCGGCGACAGGGTGAGCCTCGGCGGCCTTGACGAGTAAGTCATACACGACCGAGGGGCTGCCCAAGATGTCCGACGTGGCGTAGGCCGTCAAGCAAAAGGTAATGATGATGATGAGCACGGCCAGGCCGTGGATGTAATCGGTGATAAAGGTGGCCTTGAGGCCACCGATGAAGGTGTAAGCCACGACGGGGATGGGCATGAGGAAGATGGCGGCGACGGCGTTTACGCCCGTGAGAGCGTTGATGGTGGCGGCACCGCCAGCAATGAGCATCAGCGACACGAGGACGTTGGTCATGACGCCGTAGAGGATGAAGACGAAGTGCGTGGCCGTGCCGTAGCGGGCCTTGACGGCCTCGAGAAAGGTGTGGGCGTTGGGGGCGCGCCGCTTCAGGGTAATGGCCAGCGTGGCGAAGAGCAGGATCTGCACCGTCGCGCCCGAGGCGTACCAGAACGGGCCGGACACGCCGTAGCGATAGCAGACGCCGGAGCTTTGGAGCAGGGTGGCGGCCCACGTCCACGAGGAGACGACGGCGGAGGCGACGAGGCCCGACTTCATGGTGCGGCCGGCCGTGCTGAACATTTCCGAGGTGACGACTTCATTGTTGTATCGTTTGAGGATATGTGTGAGAGTAATCTTGTACGGTTAGCATGGTATGGTGTATGTACATAGAAGACGAGACACTCGTACCATGAAGATGGCAAAAGCAAAACCAACACCGAGGATGATGCCATAGCCATAGCCCTGGCTCAGCGCAGGAGGCACCGTCTGTGTCATTTTCGATGCTCTTTACACAGCAATCCGATATCTGGAGAGCAAAAATTTAACTCTATTTCTTGGCCACCATTATTTCTAGGGGCATATTTATATATATATATATATATACATATATATATGTACGCTGCCGCCGAGAGATAAGGTTCCTCCCGGCAAAGAGCCGACCATTGAGCACGTCTTGTGCAACTGGCACACAGAAAAGCCGTGAAAACATGCGCCGACATCGCCCGGCACACTTCAACCAACATTCATGCTGGTTATCAGCCCGAATAGAATTAGTCAATGCCTTGCGGAGGATAAGATAGCAAAAGTCGGGGGTCATGCGCTTCGTCGCCCGTATGTGGGGAGGGTTACTTGCTGATAAGGTAATAAGGGAACCAACCAACTTGCTTCGAGCAAAAGAGCCACAACGCCAAACAAAATAATGCATCAAGAACAAACTGATACATGATTGACCGATTCGTACGCGGCGGCCCACTCAATCCTTCTTCATCACAGAAGAAAACATGTGAAGCTACCGAGGATAATAAGCCATCGCACGCTGTTGATAGATGTGGCGTAAACTGGTGGATCCTGGGGTTTTTGGTTATCTCTGAGCGCTCTGATACGCGCTCACAAAGCAAAGAGGCAAGGCTGATTGGCAGAATTCAAAGAAAAGGGGGATGGTGCCGAATTGGAATTAACTTTTTGACTTGTAACATATGGGAAGATGGAAGCTTTTAAGTTAATAAATTAGTGCGCGTGGCAGCCCAGGTCATGTATCAGTAGGCAAGAGCTGTTATCGGGCATGAATTCCGCTACAAGTTGCTGGGCAAGCCAAAGACGGCGAGAGTTTCACATCTTCTGTCGCCTAGTGCTTCTTTTTTTTTTTTAGCAAAAAAGCTTTGGATTTCTTTTTTTGTGGCGCATTCTGCTTTGCAGGAGCTGTGTCGTCGCGCCGTCGCACATTCGTCTTGGCTGTGGCTTGTCCGCGGCGCTGCCGCTTTTTCTCGTCTGCCTCCATTGAAAGCTCACCAGCCACCTAACTTTACAACTTCCGCGTTGGCCTTCTAGGCTCTTGCAGCTTGCTGCTTGCGCGGGGCAAGGTGTTCTTCGTCTTCTTCTGCCTCGCAGCTTGGGCCCAGCAGCTGCTTTGCTGTATGTCATGCTTGAGCAGGTGAGCGAGTGAGCGGCGGATTGGCTACCCACGCTTTGTAATAACTATAGCTTCAAGCGCTCGAGTTGAGCCTGATAATCCTTCCCATGCCCTCCTGCCAGCCTGGTAATGCCAGTTTTCTACAGCGTGCAGTTCCTTCGAGGCGCGTCGAGAACTCGCCTAGTCACTGTCTTGGACATGAAATCAGAGTCGGGCTCGCTTTCTTCCTCTTTCGATAATGTATAAGGCGGCGGCGATTTGTAATTGAATCGACGTCGCGCTCTAACTATGCGACAATGCTGAATTGGTCTCCTACGCTCCAGGGTCGGGGGAGCGCCAGTCTTAATGGCTCGCCGTAGGGCGGTCATCTCGTGGGCTTGTAAAGCGAAGCCAGGGTCGCAACGATACAATACTGGGACCAAAATGTAATAAAAGACCCGACCGGGAAAATATAGCTCGAAAATGCCGAGGCCGCCGTCAGAATCGGCAATTATAATCAGGCGGCTTACAACCACTCACTCGGACCTTGCTTGGTTGCGATCGAGTTCTCGACTACCTGTATTTCTAAATTCCATCCTAGTTATACATATT
Organism: Beauveria asiatica; assembly: GCA_038367545.1. Taxonomy (NCBI): domain Eukaryota; kingdom Fungi; phylum Ascomycota; class Sordariomycetes; order Hypocreales; family Cordycipitaceae; genus Beauveria; species Beauveria asiatica. The sequence continues at coordinate 5,834 of JAAHCF010000076.1, read as the reverse complement.
ATATAATAAGTTGCAAACACGTCTGGGCTAGAATTCCTGATGGAGGTCTAAAAGTGTACCCGCGATCTAGGAGATTACAGCGTATAGAGATGCATTATTCCCAGGTGCATCAAATCGAGTAAAACATTTACACGTATTTTTTCTAGCCAGTGTGACGTAAAACTAGGATCTTTGTACCCATGGGGCCACAATACAGCCTACATACGCTCCAGCCGATGGCACATCTTTGGTAATGGCGTATTCGCAAGCGTTCTTCGCCTTGTTCATTGTCTCATGTAAATACATCCGTAGAGCTGTATTTACAGTCCCCTTTGCCCGGCCATCTCCGTGGAGCCGTTCCCGTGCGATCAGTTGCGGGGCTTAGATGATACCCAAAAAGCCGCGTTATGTGAAGCAACCAACCTAATACGAACGTCAGTAACGAAAGCGATTACACAATCGTGATAGCCTGACAGATATATCCTATAATGCGATAGATTATATCAATCCGCCCTCTATACGATATTAGTAAAGAGGTCACGGCCGGAGCTAGCTCTCAATCCTACGCACTCCCACTTCCACTATCAAAAAGTCCCGTAGCGAAGCAACACAGGGAGTTGTGGCCGGACTTGCAGCATGTGGGAAAGCGCCTCAAGTGAGTTGCTATAAAGCTCGTCAACGAATTATTGATCCCCCGAGAAAACGCTTTTTGGGCCGATATTGTTTGATGCATCAGGTGCTCTTAGACTGCATCTCGGGGCTGGAAAATCCCGAGGGATGCGGGCGCATCGGTGCATTCAGCCGGCCTAGGATTACGATGCATCTCGCTGCATGTCCCAGCACTCATGGTCAGGCGCGTCCCTTTTCTGTAGGCGTTTCTGAATGCCTCAGAGCGCATACGGGCCGCCCCCCAAAATATATAAGAAAAGATTGTTGTGCAGGCCGGGCTGCCTAGGATGTGAGGCTGCCGAGGATGCGGCCTGCCTTCAAGATCAAGACCTCTTTCGCAGTCTGGTGAGTGAGACAGATAGATCTCCGAGTCCGTCAAGATCCGAGGCGATCGCAGAGGTCTCTTACGTTCTTGGTACGTGGCGAAGCGTTCCTCTGATTTTGCGTCCCAATCTTTAATCGAGACTTGTACTCTGGTCCAAGAGCCAACGCTAGGCTAATGCATGCGACAGTCAATAGCCATGACATGCATGTGAAATAATCCCTACATGTGGCTGGCTGGTGTTTCTTCTGGCTGACCCGACGTTGATCTTGGGCGTTGGCGGCAAACCGAAGCAAGGTGAAAATGGGGTCGCGGAAACATTTCAAGGTACGGAGTATGCTTAGTTAATCTGTACGAGAGGAGTCTTTCTAGATTTGGTATCCCGCAGATGTTGTTTTCTCTTTCGCGGCAGGACTCATCCAATAATCAGGGGGCGGCAGAGACTGGCTGACGTGCTTGGTGGCTTTTCGGCGGCAACAACCTACCAGTACATTGTAACAAGGTCTTTTCTGCGTCCGCGAGACATTTGTATGCACTGGAATCCTCATACAATGCAATCCCGTCTGCCTCGAAGCTCGTGTCTTGGAGTTGTTGCTGGCTGGCTGGCTGGCTGGCTGGCTGTGGCTGCTGAGCCTTTGGGCAAGACACTGCATCACAGATGGCCCGTCGGTTCAATCTCCCGGATGAACGTACCAGAATGGCAATATGGGATTGCGGAAGCCGCTGGCATTGCGGTTCACATTATCGTCTTGTCCAGCCTATTGAGTACTCTGGTACTCTGGTACTCTGGTACTGTGGCACGTGTGTAGCTATTCGGTACTTGCGCGTATGTGCTGTCAGCCGTGAAAAACCTGTTCCATCCAATATAATTGTGTGCCTTTCAACAAGCACAACAGAATCGCTGTCGCTTTCTCCCCCCCCCCCCCCCTCGATGCATCTGTACGTTGTAGTGCAGCAGGATTCAGGCGCTTCTTGTCACATTTGCTGCAAAGGCAATGCAAGCAATCCATGCCAGACGGGACGGGGAAATTTTCTTCATGCAAGAGATGCACCAACTTTCAGCATCTCAAAAGCTGTGGATAGCAAGGTTGTAAATAGATGTCATGCAATGGAGGGATGACGGCGGTGAGACTCAGCCATGCTTGCCGGCCATTGCGAAGAAGAATTGCCCCCATTGGCACTCGGTAGTTTGAATTTAAGCTGAAAAGCCATAAATTCTGCTATAAATGAAGCTGCTATTCCTGCAAAAGTTTCTTGACATTGCCAGAATAGTTTCAACCTTTTCTTCTCTTTCCTATTCTTCCTCAAAGAACCCTTTTTCCGCTTAAAGCGACAGAGAATTCAATCATGTCCACTCCATCTGAAATTGAACCGCTCGCGGTAGTTGACAACCCCGAAGTGGGTGGTACCGGGGGTAGGCCCTTTTCTCTTTTTAAACAAGGACAGACAGTCAAAAGACTTCGTACCTGGACGGGCGAAAGGAGCGGAGACGGTAGAGAAACAGTCATCAAAGGGCTCCAAGTTGTATGGTCTGACAACTCGGAAAGTCATAAAGTTGGTGAGGGTACTGAAGGTCGCAAAGAATTCCAACTGGGACCCAACTCTGTTGTTGCAATGACCTTTAATACTGGCTATCGTGTCGACAGAATCCACATCACAACAGATAGGGATGTGTTTGTTGCAGGAGGAAACGGCGGTACACCAACCGAGCAGAATGTTGGTAATGGGACCTTGCTGGGATTCAAGGGGCATGCGGCTGAGGATATTGATCGTCTGGGCTCAACGTTTCGCGAATAAGCTTTGCCTCTCTGCGTCTATGGGTGAACAGGCACTCCAGGCAGCTGAGTGCGACGGCGGCGAGGACTGAGAAGAGCTTTGCAAGGACAAGGCGATTGGAATCTGTTTGCTTCATTGTTGGGACACATTTTGATACTTGACTGATACTGTCTCGGTAATTCAACATACCCGTGAGACTGAGGGATGTATTTCCATCTAGGTGCGCATATGCGGCGCAACCCGCTTGAGAATAGATGAGAGAATGTCGCGCGTTTCATGCAACAACTTGACGAGCCTGGTCCCGACTGTGATGTTGCCAACGATTAGGAATCAAATCTACATGTCTGTTGCCGGTCCCTCGCTGCCCAGAGGGAATGTGATGTTCTAGTTCATAAAAGCTGTGCTGAACTCTCCGTTGCTCGTCTGGCCACTGAATTCGGTAGGCAGCTGCCCCGGCTTTGCGTTTGGAGCATCGCAATGCTAACTGACGAGTCAATAGCATAAAATGTGACGCTGGTCTTTAGCCGAATACGCTGTCCTCACTGTAGGCCGCGCACAAGGAGTATACGTCCTGCGGCCTCGACCACCGCAGCGGAGGATTGACGCGTGACGGAGTGCGATGTGGTTTTGAGCCAGCTTGGTTGATGATGGATGCACATTTTACTCGTCTGCAAGCGCAAGTTTGTAAACGACATGATGCGTAAATGCTGCAAGTATGTATGCTGTACAGGCCTGTCATCTGGGTATCTCACGACTGTAATGTACAAACCTCTTCCATGTCCTCAACGCCCGCTGTCACGACGCAGTTCCCTCTGTCCTCATTCTCATGCCCCCTCGCCCCGAATCAGGCCTTCCTCAAACCTCGCCGCCCACTCCTCCGCCAACGCCTCCATATCCCACCCCTCGTCCTCGTCCTCCCTCCCCGTCTCCGCCGCCACCGAAGTCACCTTTTTGCCCTGCAGCCCGCACGGCACGAACCGCGCCCACGGGTTCCTCGCCTCGTCGTCGCCGCCCGTCGGCACATGAACATTCAGCGCGACGCCCAGCGCCGTCACGTACCTCCTGTGGTGCACGCCCAGCGCCGCAATCTTGCGCTCGTCCCGGCCCGCGGACACCTCGGCGGCTGTCCCCGCCCACACGCCGGGCTCCTCCTGGTTCGTGTACGTGGCGACGCCGAACCGATGCGCGAGCACGCTGCGCGTCGTCTCCTCTAGCAGCCGCGCGTACGACGCCACGCCGAAGCGCGCGTGCAGCGGCGAGTGCATGTCCAGCACGGGCCAGAGCACCAGCTGCCCCGGGCCGTGGTACGTCGTGAGCCCACCGCGGCTCGTCCGGCGCACCTGCGGCGTGTACAGCTGGCTGCTTCGGCCGCCGCCATCACGCGGCAAAGAGACGCGCAGGGGCTGGGCAAGGCGCGCGGCCTGCGAGGGGGTCAGCGCATCTTGCCGCCGGCCGAGGGTGTAGGTCGGCTGCGTCTGGAAGCTCAGGAGCTGCGGCCGCGGCGCATCCGCCTGCTGCTGCTGCTGCTGCTGTGGTTCGTGTGAGGCGGTAGCGCCGGCTTTCCAGGCCAGGAATCGTGCGCGGTGCTCGTCCTGCAGGGCGGAGGCGGCGTCGTAGTGCACAAAAGGCGGATCGGTCGGCGAGGAGGGTGTGAGGTGGTGGTGCTGCACAAGGTGGAGGGACCGCCGCGCGACGTGCAGAATCGGGGTGACAGCAGCGGCGGCATGATGCGTAGCAGGAGTGAGATGTGGACGGGATAGGAGCGTGCTGCTGCTGCGGCTACTGCGTGAAAGCAGCCGTTGCGCTGGTTTCATGGCTTGTGTTGGGGCGGACAATGGTAATTCGAAATCGTAGACGTGGGACTGGCTATCGTTTTTTTTTTTTTTTTTTTTGGTGGTTGCGGCCGCCGCTGGGGGGCCAAGCTACGGAGCCAGGATGATGCGGCTGAATGTGCTGCATCCCTACCGTGATAGTCCATGTGGGCAGGAAAAGCAGGTCTTACTATTATAAGCATGGCCATCTCAAATGTCGATTCGATGCTATTTGCCGATTTCGCATGCGTGTTGTGACGCGCGCAACTGTAAGAGTCGGGTCTGGTTGCTGTATACGACCTCAAAAGCTGTATGACCAAATTATCTACCAACGTCGGGGTTTTCGATTGAGATGGATCGGATTGTCGGGCTACGTGAATTCACGGTCCAGATCCCTCCTCCTCCTCTTACTAATTAGTTTACGAAAAATCGAGCGACCAACTTCAAGATCTGGTGGCCAGACGCATGTGGCGCATTTGGTGCACTTCTCTCTACGCCAGCATCTGACGCAGTCAATGATGATCTGGACCCCGGAACAATGGGTCTGGCATCAGGGTCTCCCTCTGTCTGGCCGCGGGAAAGCAGCAATAATAGGAGCGAATCGTCGACGAATCCATGACATCAAGCGTGTTGGCTCGGGTCCGCCGAGTCCGATGTTTAGGGAGGGGAGATGCGACGAGCCAAGAAAGGTTTGGGCTGCGCGCATGCCGCACCATTGGCAAAACGGTCCAAACAGGACAGATGGAGCTTGTTTGAACCTTTTTAACGTTTCTGCTGCAAACTCCTGGGAGGGCATGGAGGGTATGGAGGCCATGGATGTAGTCTAGTAATAGTGCGGGACGACGTCATGCGTTGGCGTTGTAGATTCCATGCAAGGTTTCAGCTTGGTGTCTGAGAGACTGCCATTGTACAGATATGTTGGCAGCAAAAATGAGAAAGAGCTCTTTAATAATTTCAACGTCTCTGAATTACCAATTGCAGATAGTTGTATGAATAGCGACCAAAAAGAAAGGACCACGGAGAATGTAGGCCGCCAACAAGACCATGCGAGGCTAAATTCGGCCGCGAGTGCCGTGGCGGCGGAACCCAGCCAGTGGTGACGTTTTCCGGGGGGAGAGTAGGTGGTGCTGTGCCTCGATGCATGACGACAACTTGCTAGTTAGTAATTATTTAGGCGCTCTTTCCTTTTTTGCTCTATTATTTATTACTGGGGTTTAAAAAAAAAAAAAAAAAAAAAAAAAAAAAAAAAAAAAAAAAAAAAAAAAAAAAAAAAAAAA
>JAAHCF010000075.1:0-79702 GCA_038367545.1 Beauveria asiatica | reverse complement strand
ACGCCTTGGAGAGCAGCCTCGCCAGCTAATACACCCGGACGAGGGTTATGTGGCAGCAGCTGATCAGCTTTCAGCACGCCTTGGAGAGCAGCCTCGCCAGCTAATACACCCGGACGAGGGTTATGTGGCAGCAGCTGATCAGCTTTCAGCACGCCTTGGAGAGCAGCCTCGCCAACTAATACACCCGGACGAGGGTTATGTGGCAGCAGCTGATCAGCTTTTAGCACGCCTTGGAGAATAGCCTCGCCAGACGATAATCCCGGAAGGTTTTCCTATGGCGTTAATGGGAATTAACTTATTACTTATTAGAGAGCAGAATAGTTAGTTAATAAATCTAGAAGACTATTCTATTTCCTCTAGTGTAGATAATAATACTCTCTTAAATTCTTAAATAGTCCCTTCACCTACGTCTATAGTATAACTTAGCTTAACTCCTACGCCGTCGAACTAGGAAGACTAAAAGCCTAATAATTCCCCGCATAATAGCACTATCCTTAAATATTTAATATATTTTAATTACTTCTTATAAAAAATAGCTATATATCTAAAATAGTATCCTTAGGGGCTATTAGCGTATAGCCCTTTAGAAGAAAGTAGGTAAATTTAGGTTCCTAATTAAAAACTATATTATTATTAGTAACTAGGTCTTATACTTTGACCACTATATTACTCTCGCTATCTATTAACTAGATTATAACTATTATGTGGCCCTTATTTACTAAAAGTGGCTGGTTTTTATTAAGGAAAGTAGTAAATTTAATTACTTCTTTAAAGTTTAGACTAAGTTTTTAGAGCTTCTTAAGCTTTTCTGTTTATTAGTAGATATTACTAAGTGTTTATTAGTATACTAATAATATCCTTAAATAGTGACTAATAAAGGTCCTTACTAGCTTTTAAAAAGATATACTTTTGATCCCCACTACTGTTGACGGTAAGACATCGCCTTAAGCTTTTTGCTAGGTTAAGCTGTGTATCTGTTAAAATAATCGTGTTATAAGTCACTATATTATAGCCTATAGCCGGGGTTTAAATTATAATAGTGGCTGTTATAGGTCTATAGGCCTAGTGTCTGACCCCGCTAGAATAATAAAATGCCGTGGCGCTAGAAACGCCCACATGCCTATTATATTAAACTAGTTAGTTATTATAATATGTTATAATAATAAAGGGAAATTAAGTGTTAACTGGGATGAATGGTGTTTATATTTCCCTAAAAAAGTAACCGCATATATATGTGATATAGTAGTAGGGCAGATGACGTTAAACTTAAACCCTTAAGTAAGAAAAAGGCAGAAAGTTAACCTGAAAGGGTTGATGGGGGCCTTTAGGGGCTGCCTAAGGCCCCTGGATTGAAACGTACGGCTGCTCTGCTGTAAGTCTGCTCAAAGTTGGTAACGGGCGCCGTAACGGGCTGGGGAAGGCTCTGTGAGGATGGCGGTGGCATTGTCATATCTTGTTTGCCTTGGTCTCAGTTGTTGAAGTCTACATTCTGCAGGCATGAGGCTTAATACCGTGATGCTGAGTTTTTTTAAGTACTAGTGACTAGCGACTCGTCTATATAAAATTCGCGCTTTACCAGATTTAGTAGGGATCACTATATAAATCCTTATAGCCTTTATATAACATTTTAACACCCCTAGAGGTCATATACTAAGCTAAGTAGGGGTATTTAGACCTACTAGAAGAAGTAAAGTTATACTTTTTCTACTATTTTTTTAAGTATCTAGTAAGTCCCTAGTCTCCCTTATAGATTTAGTAACTTAAGTAGATTTACCTTAATATCTATATAAATTACTAGAAATACCTAGCCTTATTAATTTATTATAGCTAGTTAATACCCTTAATAATAAAGTTAAGAGCTCTTCTTCTAATAAGGAATTTAATAAGGAATTTAATAAGGAATTTAATAAAGATAATAATATTAATAAATTTAAAGATTATTATAAGGGAATTATACCTTCTTAATAGTACTAGACCTTTAAGGATACTAATAACCTCTATAATAGTATTTTAAAAGAGTTTACTAATAATAATAAATTTAATAAGCTCTTCTAGATACTAAAAGCCACCTTTTTTATACTTATTAATTAGCTTAAAAATAATACCTTTACTAGGAGCTCTTAGAGGCTTCTACTTAGTATTAAAGTAATAACTTTTCTATAGATTTATACCTTTACTACGCCTTAAAGAGCTACCTCCTAATAATTTAGAATTAGGTAATTATATATCTTAAGAATTATAAATAAATTACTAGAACTAATAGTATAGTTATAGTATACCTTTATTATACTTCTAGGTAAAGAATACCTATTAAATAATATTTAATTAGCTATAAAGTTTAAACTATTTACTAGTATAATTAGGGTTATTAATAGTACTTATATAAGTACTTTTATCCCTTATTAAATAAGCTAGAAGTAGTATAATTAATAAGGGAATATTACCTAAAATATATTTACTATAGTAGACTCTAGAGGGTTATTTACCTTTATATTAGCTAGTACTAAAGAGTCTATAGTAGACTTAATTCTCTTACTAAAAGCTATAACTAAGGACTTTAATATCTAGTTAAAGTGGATATATTTAGGAGATATTAGCTTTAGTAGCTAATAAGGAATTCTTTTATTATATTATAGGACTAGGTATTATCTTTAGGATTAGATTAATATAGTAAGAAAGCCTTAGAATAAAGAGGAATTATTTAACTTATACTATACTTAGCTAAGGGTAATTATTAAGAATATCTTTAGCTAGTATAAATAAAAATAAAAGTTAATAAAAAGCTTAGTATTAGAATATAAAATTAAGATATAAGTTAACCTTATTAATATAATAGTTAGGCTATTTAACTTTATTAAATAAGGTAAGAAAACGCTTAAGGAGTAGTATTAAGAAGAGAAAAATATACTCTTCTTAGAAGAGCTTAAGATACTATAGTAGGTAAAAGAGTAGCTTAAAAATTAATTTAAGGGCTTATTAATAGCCTAGATCTATAATAAAATAGCTACTAAGCTTTAAGATAGGTATAATAAGTATTTATAAGATTAGGATAAGTAAAAAAGATTAAAAAGATTTAATATTAATAAAGAGGAAGAAGACTAAGAAAATAGAATTATTATAAAAAACTATAATAAAAGCAAGCCTTATATAATATTAGCCTATTAATTAAGATATATTAATAAAAAGCCTAATTTTACCTCTTTATCCTTTAATTAGTTTTAGACTACTATAGTATTTAGATCTTTACTTAAAAGATATACTATTTAAATTATCTAGGGTAACTCTATCTCCCTATATAGCTCTTAATAATCCTAGACTACTTCTTTAATTATAATAGTACTAGGAATATTATAGTAATAAAAATACTTTTTATTAATAATACTAGGCTCTAGTATACCTGCCTAAGTAGCCTACCTAGCTACACACTACCTAGGGGTTAATAATAAGCCTCTAGAGGTAGTGCCTCTGCCTCTTCTACCCCTAGAGATACTCTATAGCGTTAATTACCTAGCTACTAGTATTAGAGACCTAAAAGGATTATTATCTTCTTCTTCTTTAGTAGTATTAAAATTAAGGCTATTATTAGGAGGGCGGCGGCTAGCGCCAGCGCCGCCAGGGCCAGGGCTAGGGCCAGGCCTAAAGCTAGGCGTAGTAGTAGCGCTTAGAGTTAGATTTTACACCTCTAATATCCCCTTATCCTTATCTCTTTCTCTAGCTTTACTATTACCTCTAGTAGCTAAATTAGGATTAATTAAGCCGTCTTTAGCTTCTTTATCTCCCTAAATATTAGGTTTATTATTATTAACTAGCTTTACTATCTCTTCTATAATATCTAATACTATAAGAAGCTAAGGATAATTAGCTTATTAAATAAAGAGGCTACTAGTTACTTTATTAGTAAATATCTCTTAATAGGTATTAAGTAAGATACCTTTATTATAAAGTATACCTAATATAATAAGTTATTTACTTACTTTCCTATATATCTCCTTAATCTTTTATATATTAGTATTACTAATAACTAGTTAACTAAATTTATTATTAACTATTATTCTAAATATTAATTCTACTACTAAAAATATATTCTAAATATATTAAATATCCTTATATTTACTTACTATTTAACTTAGCTATTATAAATAGTTCTAAAAAGCGTCTTTTATTAAATTATATAACTCTTAATAGACTAAATTAAGTAGTATTAGCTTTCTTATATTAATATTATTCTTATAATATTATTTAAATAATATTATAATAAAAAATAAAGTCTTTTATTATTATTATTATAATATTATTCTTTTTAGCTAGGGGGTTATTTTAATATTAAAAACTATACTTACTATAGCCTCTTTTATATAAAAAAAAATATCCCTTATCTTTATAATTAAAAGTAATAAAATAGCTAATTAATAGTATAATAGTAATAAGGTTATTATCTAGTAGTATTTTATATAGATATAGAGTAGAATAGTATATTAGTAATTACTCTACTAAATATACTAATAAAATATACCGTAAGTCACGAGTCGCTAGTACTTAAAAAAACTCAGGATCACGGTATAAGGGGAGATATATTCCCAGTGCTCGCAGTTGTGAAGTGCAGCCTACCTGGGGGACTCAGGTGCAATGCTGGATAATAGAGAAACAAGGTGCTGCGAGTGGTTACAGACCGACCGCCTGACCAGTTAGGACTTTGCATGTGATTGATTTAGCACGCAGTAATGGATAGTTGCCTTTAGAATTTAAATGCCTGCGTTAGTGAAATTTAGGCGTCTAGGGCTTGGCCGGCGTGCGCTCCGGCTTCCTATGCTCCTACTCCGCGCACTACTCTTGTATATTACCTTTAGCGGCAGTGGATGCTTGACTGAGGCTCCGCTGTCTGTTAAAGAAACTGAGGCTGCCCAGCTGATATAACGTCGGCAGTCTTATTAATAAAACCATACTCCGCCACACGAAGGCCTAATATAGGTGGTGTAGTCTAGGGAGTCTTCTATAGTTTAGCTAATAGTAATAGAGTGTGTAAATACTTATATACTTATAGTAGTATTACTATACCCGTTTCATAGCCTTAGATGTATAACTAAATTATTAGTCGTAGTAGAGCTCCACCCCTAAAATCGACTATAGTAAACTTAGTGGCCGTTATAAGAATCTATCTACTTATCTTTTTTTATAACTACTCTTAAAAGGAATATAATATTTTTCTTATTATATAGATATAAGGAGTGAATTAATAAAATATATAGTTAAAGGCCCTCTACTATTAATAACCTTGCTAGATCGGCGCTGTAGGTGGATATCCACAGATTGCTATCCTTGCGTAGACATCCACCTATAGCACTAGCGCCTAGGCAGAATCTTCACTTCCCCTAGTCATTCTAATTAAGTCTTAAGTTTAGTTGACGTTAAAATGATTAGCCTTCTCGGAGGTGTTAAAAGGTCTAGTGTTCATCCGCTAAGCTAGGAGTTATATCCCTTCTATAGGTATTACTAATAAATATTTCCGCGTAAGTTGATCTTTATATGAGAAAATAAGGTGTCTAACTTAAATAGAAATGTCGGGTTTATTAAAAGAAATTAACTATATTAGCGGAATTAAGTAATTATAGGTAGATTTAGTACTCACTTTAAAGATAAAATACCCTATAACTACCACTACTTACGCTATAATATAAGATATAGAGTATTATAGTTATTTTAGCTTTATATTATAGTTATATATAAACTAATAATCTATATATATAGTTAGTGGTTATCTTTAGGCTCTAGGCTATAAGCCTATAGCGGTCCTTACCTTAGTATAGTACTTTAATGTTAAGATGAAATAGCTACTAAGACGTTAGGAACCTAATTTTAATGTGAAGCCGCTACTATTTAAAGATTTGCGTTTAATAATAGAAATTAAGATGTTCTTATTATAGTAGTACTTCTTTTATTTTTTAAAGTTAGCACTTTTACTTCTTAGGTTTTACTAGATATCTTATTAGTATTATTTTAATATAGATTATAAGGTCTATTTATACTAATTATAGTATATAAAGTAGTGCTTTTTTATATAATATTATTATTATATTTATAATAAGTTAGATAATACTAAAGACTATCTAATAAGGTAATATTTAGATTATTATTACTTTAATTATATCTCTTAGCCTTAATTAAACTTTTATAAAAGGCTATATTAATATACTATATATAGATTCTTTTACTTTATACTACTCCTATTATAGTTTTAAATACCTATTTATTATATTATATATCTTAGGTTAATAAGTCTAAACCCTTTTTATACTTTTTAGTTATTATATTATTACTTATAAATTTCTATTTTCCTTCTATAAATATCTATAATATTATAATAGCTTATAATAAAGCTACCCTAGTATTTTATTAAATACTAACTTAATTAAATTAAGTAATATTAGTATTAGTATATACTTTTAGATCCTTATTATTAGACTCTTATTTAAAACTATAGATTTTCTATAATTACCCCTTTTAAAGGCTATACTACTTTATTCTATATTACCTTTACTTAGTAAGTTTTATATTTATATTACCTTAACTAACTTAATCTTAAATTTTATTATCTAAATTAGAAATAATAACTATAAATTATATAATATTATAACTTATTATTATAAACTATAATAAAGTTTATATATTAAAGACTCTTATAGTATTAAGTACTTTTATTATTAACTTAGTAATATTAACTTTAGTACTAGTTATAAGTAAAAAGCTAGTTTATTATAAATAAAGTAAATTATAATAACTTATAATATACTTTTATTTATAATTTATAATATAATTAGACTTACTAATATTAATATTATTATTAGTTTTAGTATTATTAGTAATTATTTATAAAGTTTTTATATATTTTAATTAGTTATATTTTAGTATTTACTATTATTAATAAACTACTAGTTCTAATTATATCTTTCTTTTTATTTAAAAAGAAAGCTATTAACTTTAGTATTACTTTAAGATTATAAATTAGGTAATTATAATACTTAGAGGGGATATTATTTAAGCTTTTAATACCTAGTATATTAATCTTAAAAGTATTTTTAGCTTATATTATAGTAATTAATTTTACTAAAAGGAATTAAAGAGATAAAGTTAAATTAAGTAAAATATAAGGATATAATAAGGTAGGAAGTAGTAGCTACTACCCCTTTATAGTTTCGCTACTCTCACTTATAATGTGATACTAAAAGAGCACATAGGATAAGGCACTTAAGGGCCTCTTACTAAATGCCCGGCTATAGCCGTCGTAACTAACCTGGCGGAAAATGCCTCGTAGTCTACAGACGGAATTGAATGACACTACGTGAATGCATGGATGAGGTAGAGAGGCAAGAGAAATCTTACCCGTCGCATGCAGCCTGGTGAATGCCGCGTGGCTTGTAGGCGAAATCGGGGTCGTTTGAAGGAGAAAGGCGACGGAAGGCGCACCTAGATCCGAGATGTGATGTATTTATCACCTAGAGATTGCTCTTAACTCGATCCCCCTTTCTAGTAGTAGGAACACGCTATTTCTTAAGATATTCGAATTACTAGTCGAGCCAGAGAACGTAAGCAGCAGCGTGTAATGTCACGAGATTCCTAATATAGTAGTGTAGTACATGATGATTTTGTGAACTCGGATGCCTGTTGCCTTGGCCCTGCCATGCCTGTGTGCCTTGTATTCACGACGCCCACTCTCCTGATTCTCAGTTATGCCGTAGTCATCCCTAGAACGGAAACGAGAGACTGATTCGACGGTGGTAGCTTCGAGGAACTGAGCAAAACCATCTGCACACGTCCTAGAGGCTACAAAGGGTTACTCCGGGACAAGGTCTAGTTAGGCAATTCCACTATCTTTATGATCTTACTAGCTAAATATACGTCATGAAGCCTCTAAAGTACTGCGTGTGACCTCATATTAATGCCACGGAAGGCTAAAGCTTGCCTTGCCGTCTCTTTCCCGATTCTTGAACAGGAAACGATCTAAAAACGGTTTAAACCATGGCTTCTCCAAGACATCATTCCCAGCGCCAGACATAGACGCGGTGGAGCAGTCACTCGCAGGCGTCATAGTACGATGTTCCTTTTATGGTTCGATATTAGCCCAATAATAACATGGGAACCAGGTAGACGATTATTAGATTCGAACATTGTGTATAAGTATACTAAGTAGGAACTAGTGTTTGAACGATATAAAGCATTATCCCGATGAGGAACTTTTACTAATTCTCTTAACCAGGGCTAGGTGTGAGAATAAATGCGGATTATTCTATCTTATTATGTCTAAGAGCCGATAAATAGTGACGACAAGGAAAGCGCATTCTGGCTACTGAACAGGAACAATACACTTCAAGAGGGTTAGACGTCACCGAGCGCCAAGGCAGAACGACGGGCTGACCAGTTGACGTGTTAATCCTTAAGGCGAGCAGCCAGGCATCTGGGTGTTTATTCCTATGCCTTCCGCCTATGCCACAGTTTAGATATATATTGAACATTCTAATAGCTAGTCGCGGATATGTATACAGCTACGAACAGTTTATACCAAGAATTAAGCAGTTTTGTTTTACATGGTAATAACTCGAAATTAGAGCTGTATCTTCGCACGGGGCCTTCAGATATCTATGTTTCACGATTTATGGATATTCTACACTATGACTTGCTAGATCATTGCGCTTTTTATTCTGTGCTGTCGCCTTATATCTCAAGAAATCGCTTCTCTGTCCAATCGAATATGCTATTATATCTAAAGCCACGAGCCGACGAAGATAGGCGTAATCTAGTCTATCCTTGAATCCCAGCGACTAAGTATAGCTAATATATATTATAAATTCCCTAGGAAGGCCCTCGTAAAGCTCTATTACTAGTATTTTTAGCTTCTTTTATTTAATTAACTCATTCTTCTCCTTAGTCATAGCTTTAAGCCCTTACTAAGGTAATAAGCCACGCGCGAAGTATAATAACACATATCCTAGTAACTCTAAGTTATCTCCCTAAGACTATTCTATTATAAGATTAGTAAGTAGTAGTAGTAAGGGCTATATAGAACGCACCTTATCTATTATAATTATTTAGACTTATATATTACTAAATACTACTAAATAGCTAGCCTTATATAGTCTAGAAACGCTTAGTATTATAGAACTCCTTAGCTAAACTAAAATTAATAGTATATAATATATTTCCTTTAGTCCTAGTTCCTATTAGAAAATTATCTAGCTTAATATTATAATATAAGAAGCCCTTATTATAAATATATTAGATTTAAGAAATAGCCTAGTTAGCTATAAAGAGGACTATCTTAACTAAGAATTACTAGTTATAATAGTTAAAGAGATCCTTAAGGGATAGCCTAAGAAGGTTATAGACTAGGGTATAGTAGTTATATTCTTAGCTAAATTATTAAACTTATAGTATTCTAATACCCCTAAAAAGCTCCTAGTATATATTTACCTTAGCCTTTATAATTTTAAGGTTAGTATTAATATATATAAGTTTAATAGTAACCTTATTATTTAATTATATATTAGTCCTTAGCTATATTAGAAGTTATATAAAGTAGTAAAAACACTAATATACTAGTATAGATAAGACTAAAGCCCCCCTTACTAATTTTATAATTAATATAATATTATTTATTAATAAGGATATCCTTATAAAAGCTATAAGTTAGTAGATATAGCTATATTAATAGTTAGAAAGCGTTTTATACCTTTATTTTTTATATAAACTACTATCTTAGTAATTAAAACTAGAATATAAAAGGGGAAGGGAAGATATAACGGTTAGCCTAACCTATTAATTCTACTAGTAGGGGTAAGGACACTAGGCAGAAAGCTAGCTAGCTAAACCCTATAATCACATAGACCTTAGCTAGATCCTCCCTACTACCTTAAATATGTATATTTTAGTGAGCTATACTTATTATCTAACTATTCTAGACTAAATAATATCTACTTTAATATAGCACACTCTAGACCTAATAGTAGTAGAGTAGGCGGGTAAAGACTAGGTGGTTATAAGCTAATTATCACCTAACCCACACTAGGCAAACTTTATTCCCACTTGCCCTATTATTTCGTCCTACGCGCTAGTTATTTCTATAGAAGCTAGTGCTATTTATGTTAACTTATTATCACTAAATGCCTTCTACCTCTTCTACCTCTTCCACCTCTAAGTAGTAATCTATATACGGCGCTAATATTACTAAGCGCTAGGCGTGCTTAGATAGAGCTATTAGGGCTTATGCTATATATAGCCTATAGAGCTATAGTAAAGATATGCCTATTTATAATAGTAATACTTATATATTTAGTTTAACCTACTATACTAGAACTAGTATACTTTAGTTATATGCCTACTATATTACTAGTCTAACGCCTAAGGATAAGCTACTAGAGTATTATATAATGCTACTAAGAGGCTTTACTCTAACTAATACTTAAGAAATATTTATTAAGGGAGTAACTGTATTTAGAAATACTAGAGATCTTACTTACTAATAATAAGAGATACTTATCTAAGAAGCTAATACTAGAGTATTATAAGTATAAGAAGTGGCTACTAGAGAGTATATTAGTAAGATATATAATAATAGCTAACTATATAGGCATATTTATTATTTAGAAATAAGGGAGTAGTAGGACTCTAATAATAATCTATAGTAGTATACTCTATATTGCTGAGGCATATGCTAAAGAAGTATATAAAGTTAATGGTAGAGTACCCACTACTCCCTAGTAGTATTTTTTTAATAACTCTTAAGATTCTAGCTAAGATCCCGTAGCCTCACTAACTATTAATCTATTAATAAGCTTTATATTAAGCTTTACCTCGAATTTTAGTGTAGACACTATACGGCTAAAGTGTGTCTGATAGTCACTTAGCTCCCCTATATAAGAGAGCTATATTAAAGAGCTAATCACGTACTTCCACTATTTAGTAATATATTAAGTTAGCTACCACGACTATAGGGCCTAAGTTATAGAGGCTAAGTTAGTGTTACTAGAGTAAGCTATATAAATAAAAAATAAAAATTTAGGTTTAGAACTTAGAGGGTGAATAAATAGACTATTAACACTTTTAATTACCGCGAAACTAGGAGAATAGTGGTAGTGTAGGGCTTACGTAGTAGAATATAAGGATAAGACTACTAAGAGTGCGTGCCGCATAGCTTATTATAGTATTTATAACTAGAGTTATATAGTATTTACCGCCACCCTACTTTTACTAACACGATATTAAATATTAAAATCTATTCACTAGGCGCGTTTATATTTCCCTATTAAATATCGCCTATAGTATATAAAGGGCTATAGAGAGCCGCCTTAGGAAAGAAATAAGTAGTAGCTTAATAAGCTACTTACTATAAGCTATAATACTTAATCCCTTTTACTTAAGTATACTAAGGCCTATAATTAAATAATTAGCTAATTTATTCCTACTATAGGTTAAAGTTATTATCTAAACTTAGTGTTAATATAATAAGTATAGTTAGAAGAAAGCCTAGTAAGTCTATTTTTAACTTCTATCTAATATACTATACTTTTAGGTTATATTAGAGTAGTGTATTATCTATTATTAGTATCCTTAAGCTAGTAGCTAGTGGTAAGAACTAAAGCCGCTAAACTTAGATATTAACGGGGGTGCTACTAAAGCTACCTATACTAAGGTATTATCCTCTAGTGGGCACTACTACGGTGCCGTAATTTAATAGGATTAGTGAATTCTTTAAAATACCCTTAGCCCCCTAGTCCTAAGAAAGCCACTATCCCTAAGAGCTCCCCCTTAGGTACTTTACTTAATATACCTAAAGCACCCCACTTACCCTTTATAATTAAGAGCCTATAGTTACCCCCTTTGCTAGTAATAATTACTAACCCTTAGCTATTAACTTAGGTTATAGTATATGTGATAGTTATACTAAACTATTTACCCTACTTAGGCTATACTATAAGAATTTATTATAGCCTAAGGTAATTAGATCTTTTAACTCTACTACTTAATAGTATATTTATTAAGAAGATTTAACTAATAAGTCCTCTAGATAATATATAGCACGCCTATTCTTAGTAATAAATATAAAGTAATAATTTTATATAGACTTAGGTTCCTCTAGAACTCCCTAGATTACTTAGGGCTAAAGCCTACTACTAAAGTTATATAATATATTAATATTAAGAGGCCTTATTTAGATGATTAGCTTATCTAAAAATATAAAGATAAGGTATAAAAATCTCTTAAGGTTCTTTTCCTATAACTTCTTCTAAGTTAATTAATTAGTAAATAAGAAAGGGCTATTTAGTTATTATATAGGAACCCTAGTTAAACCTTTTCTAGTTAGCCCTAGATAATATATTATTAGTAATAGTTATTAACTTAGACTAGTTAACGCTAGGAAGTGTTTATATTTATAATAGGAAATAATTTATTAATATAGTTAGTAATACTAATAACTTAGTAATTATTTTATAGGAAAGTAAATAGTGTTATATCTACTATAAGGTATAATATATTAGTAAGGTAAGGTAAATAAGTAAAATATATTATATTATCTATTTCCTATTCCTTAATAACTCTAAGACTATTATCTTATTATAATT
Organism: Beauveria asiatica; assembly: GCA_038367545.1. Classification (NCBI taxonomy): domain Eukaryota; kingdom Fungi; phylum Ascomycota; class Sordariomycetes; order Hypocreales; family Cordycipitaceae; genus Beauveria; species Beauveria asiatica. Next base: position 67,091 of record JAAHCF010000075.1, on the reverse strand, counting down.
AAATATAATAAAGGGGGGTAACCTATAGATATTAGGTATTATTAGCTTCCCCCTTAGGTATTATTTATTAAGAAGAGTATGAATAATATCTAAGTGTTTTAATATATAGATAGATCCTCCTATAGGCGCTAGATACTTTTAGTATAATTTTATAAAGGGAGGGAGTTATAATATTTATATACTATCTAGATAAAGAGCTTCTATTATACTAAGCTCTTTACTATTAGTATTCTTATTGTCTTAGTATAGTACCTTATTCGCTATTCCTACTAGTAATAGGATATAAGGAATATAGTAAATTAACCTAGTTACCTACTAATTATATTATTTATTAATAGAGCTATAACACTATTTTACTAAGGCTAGCTTATTTATACCTTCTATACTAGAACCTATATTATATTTATAATAATATATTACTAATATCTAAGTAGTATTAAAAGGCTAGTTATATATAGAAGTATTAGAAATTAGCTATAAATAAAAAAAAAGATAATAAGGCTTACCTAATCCTAAGGTAATAATCTAGTCTTTATTAAGTTTTATAATATAAGTAATAAAAGCTTTTAAAACTATAATATTCCCTTACTATTCTTAAAATATAATAATAGAATTCTTAATCTCCTCTAGTATAATTAATAATAGGGCGTATATAGAAAAGTAAAAGGCTTTACGTCTAAGTTTATTAATAATAATTCTAAAAGTATTCTAAGCCACCTTATACCTACTTCTAGTAGATCTAGATAGTGACTTCTAGTTATTACTTCTCTTATAGATAAGCTAAAGGTTCTTCCTTAGTAAGTCTAACTACTTTAGGGTAGGGGAGTCTATTTAGTGAAAATGCTATTATAGCTCCTCTAATCTTTTTAGCCCTCTCTCTATAGTGGGTAAGAGGAGGAGAGAAGGAGAGAAGTAAGAGAAAAGAGAGAGGGAGTAAGAGGGAGTAAGAGGGAGTGAGCGAGAGGGAGCGAAAGGGATAGAGTAAGCGAGAGGGAGTAAAAGGGAGGGAGTAAAAGGGAGGGAGTAAGAGGGAATAAGAGCGGGGCCCCCTCACTGCCCCACTTACATCGCCGATCTAGCCACTAGAAATAATCACTTTCTCTAGTAGAGCTCTATTAGCCCTTCTAATAGGGGCAGGGATAAGGTAATATTATATTATAGATAAGAAATCCTATATAATATAGAATTCCTAAAATAGATTTTCTATAAAGGGTCTAATATATACTTAATATAATAATACCCTACTAAAGGTCACTTATCTCCACTATTAATTAATCTAGCACTAACTATTTCCTACTACCTCTATTTATATAATATATATTCTTATTATATATAATATAAAAAATTACCTAGTCTAGATATTCTAATATATAATCTAGGGCCTAATATGTCTTAATATATAATAGTAATTTAAAATTTATAGATATATTAACTTTATCTAGATAAATCTATATAAGAATCCCTCTAAATATACTAGGCAACTTAATCTAATATAGATAAACTTAGTTCCTGGAAATTGCCTAAAGCACTAGTACCCTACGCTACCTAATACCTAATCTAATTTAGTAAAGGGCAGATATAGGTCTCTATATGTAGAGGAAGAGGCTAGGCTAGATTTTTTTTTTTAAAGAATAGTAGGGGAGGGTTAGGGGAGGAAGAGAGCTATTAGCCTATAAAAGTTCCCTATACCCTATTCTCACTTATAATATAAATCCACATTTTCGCCACTATAACTTTCTCTCTATTATAATAGTAGCCTAAATCCTTATAAAATACTTATTAGAAATAATACCTAGAAAGGCTATTAATTAAAGGACTATAATAGTAAATATAGTATATTAGTATTACTTTAGCTAAGATTTTAATAAGAGTAATAATAGTTTATACTCTACTAGCTAATATATACTTAATTACTACTAATATTACTTCTTAATTAATATTAGTCCACCTAGATTATAAGACTTTAATATTTATTACTTTAGGTAGAATAGGGAAGCACTATAAGTTAAGAAGTTTAATTAATAAATCCTAGCTAAATAGGGTAGCTATGACTAATAAGTAACTCCGCTACTTATCTAGTATCTAATAAATATCTACCTATTTAACCCTAATCTAATAAATATAATATCCCTTTTTAATAAAGAGTATAGGACTAGGTATAGTAATAAGGCGTTTATAAAGCTTATTATAAGCTAGATTAAAGTAAAGTGGAAAATAAGTAAAGAACTATCCTCTAAGGAAAGACACTTCCTAGAAGAATATCTAAAACTAGTAGACATATTATAAGGGGGATATTTCCGTAAATAAAGAACCTTAGTATAGCTATAGAAATAGAAAATAAAGACTACTATTAGTATATTATACCTTTTTAATTTACTAGTTAACTAGTAGTATTTAAGGGATATAATACTTCGCCTTATAACTAGCCAGCCACCCTATAAGGGTACTTAAATATAGCGCCCTCCGCTTAGTTAATAATACCTAGGGTAGCCCTAGAATTTAATAAAATAGACTAGGCACCCTATTTTTTATTATTATTAAAATCTAATTATATATTAAAATTAAAATATTAATATATTAGAAAGATTTTATTATCTAGGGTATTACTAACTTAAGTATATATAGTTTATATAGCCTAGGTTATAGTAGTATATATGTTAGGTACTAGTAAATAAACCTCCTCTAGACTAAGTATAAGTGATTTAATTAAAGGCGGTAGTTAAATAAATATACTAGTTAGTAGGGCTATATCTATTACTATCTATTATACTAGGGTTATTATTAATCTTAATATATTCTACTTAGATTTTATAATTTTAAGATTATTAATATATATAAGCTTAATAATAACCTTATTATTAACTTTATATTAGTTCCTAGTTATTTAGTAGCTATATAGAGAAAAAAGTATATATATACTAGTAAAGATAAGACTAAACCCCCCTTTACTAATTTTCTTATTAATATAGTCTTATTCACTAATAAGAATATCCTAGTAAAAGCTAAAAGTTAGTTAATATAGTAAATCTTATAGTAGGTAAACATTTTATACCTTTATTTTTAGGGTTAACCACTATAGTGGCGGTTATAAATAGAATAAAGTGGAAGGGGAGAATAGTAGCGGTTGGCTACTAAGACCTGTCTATTCTGCTTATAAGGAAAGAACGCCTAGGCAAAAAGCTAGCCGAGACCCCACATTCACGCTAAGCATACCAGATTATCTCCTCCGCCGTAAATTATATATATTTCCACGAGCTACACTTATAATCTAACTATTCTTAACTAAGTAATATCTACTCTAATATAGCACCCTCTAGACTAATAGCACTATAATAAGCGCGCAAAGGCCTACTAGCTAGGAGCCCTTTATCGCCCGACCCGCACTAGATAAACCGCGTTTCTGCTCACCTAATTATTTTTTACCTCTACGCGCTAGCTGTTCCTATAGAAGTTGGCACTATTTACGCTAACTCATCACCCCCAAATGCCTTCCACTTCTTCTATCTCTAAGCAACAATCTGTGTCTACCGTGCGGAATCGCAACAGGCCGTGACATGCTGACCGGCCGCGGCCAAGTCACCGGCCTCTTTGCGGTACGACGCGGGCAACAGCGTCAGGAGCTGGTAGCGCTCGTCTCGGGGCGCGACGGCGTGTTACTTAAGGAGTTAGATGCAGAAAGAAGGTGCCTATTCGCAGATGCGTTAGCTTAAACGCGTCGCGAAGTAGAGCGTAGTGTAGACTACTAAGCTCTTCATAGTCGCTATCTTACCTATATATGTGGTCAGTTATCGTGTTAAGGTTAGAGATGCCCTTAGTGGCGTCTCCTTAATTATATAACACCGTATATCTTAGCTAGCTATAGTTACCCTATTACTATATAAGATAAAGGTATATAGGTAAGGATAAGAAGGTAAATATATATAGTTATATATAGTTAGTAAAATTTACTATAATTAGTATAACCTTAGGCGTTATAGTAAGCTACGTATTATAGTATAGTTTATTAAATAGCTAAGAGAGCTAAACTATATCTTACTATAGATATTATAGAGTAACTAGCTACCTTATCCTATATTATCTTTATTCTAGTTAGTGAGGGCTAAGCTCTACTACTATTTATTTCGCGTCCGCGGAGCTTAGTCTATCTATAGAATAAGAAAAGCTTATTTAGTAAAGTATTATAGAAGTAACTACTTATTACTATAATATAGTTAATTAATTTATTTATATAGTCTCTAGAGTACTATTAAAGCGCTATAGTATATAAGGAATATTTTATTAGGTATAGAGGGTATTTATATATTAGGCTATAGTATCTTTATACTTAGTTATATAGTAAGGGTAACTTATAATATCTTATTAACCCTAACTAGATAATAAGTCTTTATTTATTAACCTTACTTAGATAGTTATATACTTAGGGTATTATTATCTTTACTATTATAATTATATCTTTTTAAGCTTATATATATAATAAACCTTAGTATAATAGTGAGCTCCTAGTTATTAGGGAATTACTAATCTTCGCTAATTAGTCTTATTTTAAATATTATACTACCCCTCTCTAGCTCTTTATTATAGCTTCTTATAGGCTCTTAAGAGCTCCCTATATTACTATTTTTATCTTTATATATATTATCTTTATTTCTTAGTATTTCTCTATATCTATCGTGTTATTAAGCTAAGCTCTAAAGTAGATGGTTTCTTAAGGGCACTAGGTTTAGTACCCTACCCTATAAGTTATAGTTACTAATACTACTAAATAAATTACTAGTTTTACTAGGCCTAGTCTATATATATTAGTTAGATAGATAATACTCTTTTATTTCTTAGCTAGGATAATTATTTTTTTATAGCTTTATTAAATACCTTACTTAAAACTAGTAGCCTCTATAGTAGATAATAGGCTAGATCTATTACTACCTATATATAAAGGGGTTTATCTTATAGAAGTTATACTTAACTAGGATAAAGTAGATATAGATATTAATATTACTACTATTTATAGACTTAATATAATATCTTAAGATATATAGATATAGAAGGACCTATAATATCTAAAGAATAACTATATATAGGTTAACTAGTTATACTTAGGTATACTTCTAGAGAGTATAGATTATATTAGGATTTTTATATATAATTAGCTAGCTAATTTACTTATACTATTTAATTTAGTTTAGAAAATAATTAAGGAATATACTTTTCTTTTACTAGAAGGTATTAAGAATATACTCTTTATAAGTAGTCTAAAATAATAAGACTAATATATTATCTTTATTACTTTATACTTTAGTAGACTTATCTTAATAAGGGCTCTTATATACGCGGATAATAGAAGAAATAGGTACTACTATATAAAAGTAGTTATATATAGTATTATCTTCTTTACTATACTATTTTAAGGAACTTTATTCTAAGATATTACTACCTAGGTAGAGATAGGCCTAAGGGCTAAGGCTACCCTTTAAGGTTAAGAGGTAAGTAGACTACTTAATAGTATAAAGGGATTAACCTTTAAGCTAGAGGAAAGTATTAATAAGCTTACCTAGCTTTATTAATATAAAAATAATCCCTATAAAGTATTTACCTTTTATAAACTAAGAATAATAAGCTTACTATATAAAGTATTTCCTTAGTTACTAGGTTAGTTCTATTAGAGGAAATAGGTAAGTATTATAAGACTTAATATTATCTTTATCCTATACCTAATACTCCTAGTTAGTTAATAAGTCCTTAGTAATACTAGATATTATCCCTAATTTATTACCCCTTAATTAACTACACTCTCTAATAAATAAGTTCTAAGACTCTTAATATCTAGACTATAAGAAAGTTACTAGTTAAATCTAGGGTATAGTAGGGAAGATTTACGCGGGAACTTTACTTAAGTAAGCTAATATATAGATATATAATAAATACTATATAGTAGATAGGCTTAAGATTAAATAACTCTTAGGCGAGCTACTACCTATAAAGTAGTACTATATTAACCTAACTATTATAGAATAATCTAACTAAGATATAGGCTATTTAAGAAAGGAAGGGGATATAGTACTATCTTTATTCTCTATCCTTACCTAATAGAAGGTTAAGACACCTAATAAGACTATATAGGTTAAGTTAGTAGTACTTTTTAATAAGTATAAGAGAAGAGATAACTAACTAATATATCTATAAAGGATCTTAATTTAAAGATATATAGGAGTTAGTAAGACTACCTTATATAAAAAGATTATTTATAAATTTACTAAAGGTATATAGGCTAAATAAAATAAATTATTTAACTATATACTTTAGGTGCCTCTATAAAATTTAAAGTTATTAGAAAGATATAAGAAAGCTAAGTATACCTTTAAATATCTTTTTAGTTATAAGTTCTTACTACTAATAGATAGACCTAATCTTACTTATATATTATCTTATATATTAGATACTAAGAGTAGTAAGACTCTATTTCTCCTTAATAGCCTAGATAAATTATCCTAGGACCTAATAGGTAATAGTAGTATAGCCTACTTTCTTACTAAGCTTTTAAAGTAGCCTAATATTATTATTATATCCTAACTATCTACTAAGGCTTTACTAAACCTAGACCTTAAGTTAGAAACTATTAAATTTAGTTTAGATTAGGTAAATAAGTATATTAAAAGATCTTTTATTAATCTAGAAATAGGTATAATTAACTAGGTTAAAGTCTATAAGGTCTAGTTATTTCTTTAAGAGTACTAGCTTATTTAGGGCCTTATATATATCTTAATCTAATTAGATATACTTTATTATACTTAAGAAGAGTTTAATCTAGAAACTATACTAAGTACTATAACTAGTATATATATCTTTATTATATAAAAGTTATAGAAGAAGGATATTATATAATTAGAGAAGGTTAAGGAGGGTTATACTAAAGATACTTATACTACTAAGATTAAGGGTAAAGTTATAGCTAAGATTATACTAGTTAAATACCTTATATTTAATAGCTTATATAATAATATAATAGATTTTATATCTATATATTAAACTAGTATAGTTAAATTATACCTTATATAAGATTTATTACTTAATAAGATACTTTTATAACTATCTTTCTTATAAACTTTAGATATAGTAATAAATATTAAGTACTAATACTACTACTTTATATATTTAATATTTTAAGAGTATTTTATAGTATAGTATTTTATATACTAGTAGAAGGAATAAAGAGGATAACTCTATTATCTTATATTTAGTAATAAGGATAAAGAGGTAAAAGTAAGCTATCTTATAGAGTTTCTTTAAAAATATAAATATATAGCTTACTATAATATTTTCTAGTGGTTTATTACTAGCTTACTAGATAGTAGTAGTTAGGTAGTAAATTTTATTAGTATAATTAAGGAGAAGCTACTTAACCTCTTAGGTCCTATATATTAGTAACTAGTTATATATTACTTAAGTAATATATTAAGCCCCTTACTAATAGGGAAGGCCTTAGAGGATTAGTTAGTATAGTAGTTATTATTTAAATATAAATTTAATAAAAGTATAAGGCTAGTAAGTAAAATTAAGTTTCTTAAGATAGCCTTAATAACTACTCTATTTAATAAGTCTAGTAATATTTAGAAAATAATTCTATAATTACTAGCTTCTTAAGCCTTAGTTCTATAAAGTATAGTTAAAGTAGTAGTAGCGCGCCTTAGTAATAAGTACTAGCCTATATAAAGCGCTATTATTAAGGCCTTAGGTAAGCGGGCGGTACTACTAAATAAGGTACTTATAGCTATAGTAGCGCGGCCTAGTAATAAGTCTAAGTATATATAAAACGCTACTATTAGGGCCCTAGGTAGGCGGGTAGCGCTACCTAATAAGGTACTTATAGCTATAGTAATACTACTTAGTAATAAGTACTAGTTTATATAAAGGGCTACTATTAAGGCCTTAGGCGGGCGGGCGGTATTACTTAATAAAGTGCTTATAGCTATAGTAGTATAGCTTAGTAATAAGTATAAGTTTATATAAAGTACTACTATTAAGGCCTTAGGCGGGTAGGAGGTACTATTTAGTAAAGTGCTTATAGCTATAGTAGTATAACTTAGTAATAAGTCTAAGGATATATAAAGCGCTACTATTAAGGCCCTAGGTAGGTAGGCGGCGTTGCCTAATAAGGTACTTATAGTTATAGTAGTATAGCTTAGTAATAAGTATAAGTTTATATAAAAGGCTACTATTAAGGCTTTAGGCGGGTAGGTGGCGCTACCTAATAAGGTACTTATAGCTATAGTAGCGTGGCTTAGTAATAAATACTAGTTTATATAAAGGGCCGTAGTTAAGGTCCTAGGCGGGCGGGCAGTGCTACCTAATAAGCTACTTATAGCTATAGTAGTATAGCTTAGTAATAAGTACTAGTTTATATAAAGGGCTATTATTAAGGCTCTAGGCGGGCGGGCGGTGCTGCCTAATAAGGTGCTTATAGCTATAGTAGCGTGGCTTAGTAATATAAATAGGTCTATATAAAGCACTACTATTAAGGTACTAGGCGGGCGGGCGGCGTTACCTAATAAGGTACTTATAGCTATAGTAGTATAGCTTAGTAATAAATACTAGTCTATATAAAGTGCTACTATTAAGGCTCTAAGTAGGTAGGCGGTGCTACCTAATAAGGTGCTTATAGTTATAGTAATATAGCTTAGTAATAAGGATAAGTTTATAAAAAGTGTTACTATTAGGGCCTTAGGCGGGCGGGCTATATTACCTAATAAGGTACTTATAGCTATAGTGGTCTAGTTTAGTAATAAGTATAAGTTTATATAAAGTATTATTATTAAGGCACTAGGCGGGCGGGTAGCGCTGCCTAATAAGGTGCTTATAGCTATAGTGGCATAGCTTAGTGATATAGACTAGTTTATATAAAGGGCTATTATTAATATTTTAATATAGAGGTATAAAAAAATCTATTAGACCCTACTTAAGGGGCCTCTTATCTTATTACTCTATAAGGTATTATTTAAATAGAGTTTTAAGGAGTAATTAAGCTAGTATATTATAAAAGATAACTTCTATATTAATATACTAGATAGTATTATATACTTCTTTATTAATATTTAATAGAATAATTATTAGCTATAGATAAATAGAGTGTGGCTAGTAGACTATCTATTAACTAGTAGTAGGGAGAGCTTATTTTATAACTAGTTTTACTTTATAGCTAATAATTTTAATAGCGGGCGGATGGGAAAGGATGGTTTATTATAATATAGTGGAATCTATATAGTTTATAGTCTATTAAACTACTTACCTAAAAAAGCTATATTAAATTTAGAATATATTTACTAAGATATTCCTATATAGACTATAGTTTTATTAATTAATAGATTAGATTTATACTCTTTTATATATATCTTATCTACATATATTATACCTATTTAGCCGTGTGGAGTAATAAATATTAAGTGGCTATAGTAGGTGGCGGAAGAGAGTTACCTAACCTAGAGTATTTAGCTTAACTAGGTTTATAGGTACTATTAATTAGGTATTAGAGTACCTAGTAAGTATTTTTAATAACTTATATTACTAGGAGTTCTTAGCTAGTTACTTAGCTAGATTATTATTAGTTCTAATAAACAGAGACCTAGCTAGTATACTAGGCTAACCGCTTAATACTAGCTTTATATAGGATTATACTAAATAGCTATAATAAGAAAGTTAATTAATACTAACTATTACTATCTTTATTAGATATTTCTATACTACTCTAATAAGTTCATGTATTATGACTAGTCTAGCCGTATATACTATATTACTAACTCTTCCTCTTATCCCTTTACCTTTAACCTCTTCCTTTATTACTCTTAATAATAGACCTACCTTAACCCTACTAATAAAGACCCTTGTGAATCTAGCCTATTTCTTCCCCTTATTTTATATATAGATCCTAGTTAAACTAAAATAGGAATATCACCCTACTATCTATAATTATTCATTTAAGAACTATATCCTATAAGACCTATTTATTAAATACCATATCTATAAGTAATATTATATATATCTTCTAGTGTTATAGTAATTAGCTTTAATACCTAGTCTAATCCTACTAATTTATAATTAATACTTTCTTAACTAGGCGCTTTTACTTTTATTAGTATAAACCGGGATCTACGGCGCTTGCGAGATGGCCTAGCGTCATTACTAGAATAACTATTACTATCGTTTCTAATTTATTATATATTAATAGGTAGTATTCTAGGTCGTCTAATGCCTTAGGCGAACCTTCTACTTTAGCTTACTTAGTACTATGGCTTATAGATAGTTCCTTTTACTACTTACACTATAGTTACAGGTATATATAGTTTATAAGCAGCTTAACTATAGTAATCTTACTATAAGTATACTTAAGTGCCTTTAGCCTATAGTTAGACTTCTCTAGTAGGTTTATTTTTATATATTTTTTATTATTATACTTAATTATACCTTTATAAGTAGCTAATATAAAAGTATAATAACTCTATATAGAAGTAGTATTATAGGGCTAGGATTTAACTAAAGGACTTTTAGTTCACGAAATAGCTAATATTAATATTAGAGTTAATATAGGGACTTAAGAGGTTAATAAAGATATAATAGTTAAGTAGCCTACTAGTCTAATAGAAACTCTAGTGTTTAGATTAGTTTATATATAGTTAGGCGTTATAGGAGAAGTTAATTAGGAGGTTACTACGTAGGTGTCCTTATACTTTAAGGTCTTATTATACTTATAAGCTAGAACTATTATAATTAGTAGTGCTCCTAATTAGTAATAGTATATAAATAGCTAGGCTATATACTAGTAATACCTATCTTCCTAGTGTCTTCTAGACACTATATAATAGCTTAGAATAATGGTAGTGATATAGTATATACTTTATAGGATTATATATTACTTATATTTAAGCCGCTTTAGTGGAAATATGCGGATAATAAAAGAAGTAGGTACTACTATTATAAAGGCGCTACGCGTGGATTAAAACCCTAGATAGTAAAAGTCCTAGCACTCCTAAGCCACCTAGGGGGAATATAATAAAGATTTACTTAGTAATATATAGCCATAACTATATAATAAAGAGTAAGGATATTAAGGTATTATATAAGATTAAGTACTACTTAGATAATATCCTACTAAAATTATAGTAGATTTTATTATACTTAGAGTTATAAGATATAAACTTTACTAGCCTTAAATAAGTTAGGCATATTATAAGGTAGCTTTTTAATAGTATATGGCTTAGCCTAATATAGGTTATAGTATATAGAACTAGATAAGGCTATACTATAATAGCCTGTAGATCTGCCTAGTATAAAGCTATATAATACTATATATAATATCTTTTACCGCCTCTTCTAAGCCTTTAGACTTTCCTTAGACTTTATTATAGACTTTATTATAGACTTTCCCTAGACTTTAATATAGCCTTCCTTATAGACTTTAAGTATTATTTCACTTTAAGTTATTTATATTAAACTATAGAACCTATTAGGCTAGCTATTAGAGTTCTTAGGCTCGCCGGCCTATTTAGCGCTAGTTTAGACGTTATTAACTAATTTAAGTCCTAGAAGAACTTTATAGATAAATTACACCTAGTGTGCACTCTTTTAGAGGGCTATAAGCTACGCTTAAGGCTCTAGGGTTATATAGTTAGGTTTATTAATAGAGATATATTAGCTAGCTACTATAAGGCTCTTAATAATCTATAAATATACTCTATAATCTATATATATCTATTAGATATTAAAAAGCTCTATACTAGTAAAGATAGTATATTTTTAACTATGACTAGTATAGGCGCGGGATATATAAGGGGTGCGCTATCTCCCTAAAGTCACGCCTAGCCCTATCTAAGCATATAACCTAAGTTAAAGAGGCAGAAGTTAAAGTAAGTACTAAGGGATAAGGCAAAATATATAGGGTAAGCTTAAATACTAGTATCCCTTATATAGGCTCTATATAACTTAATACCCCTTAATAGGGCAAAAGGTATAAGACGTATATTATAAAATAATAGTAATAATACTCTTAGGCGTATAGATAGTATATAGCTTCCTTATACCTATTTATTATATAATCTAATAATAGCTACTAGATCTCTCTACTAGTAGAGACCCTTAGACTCTTAAATTTAATCGGATTTTAGTAAAGATAGAAGGTTTATTCCTTATAATTTCTCTTAGGCTCTACTAACTAGTATAGTAGCGATATAGAAAGACGTATACGCGTAGTTATTAGGCCCTTATATTCCTAATAAAATATATAAAGATGTGGTTTAGAAGAGAGTGGATAGCACCTTTAACTAGATTCTCACATAACGCTTATTCCTTAACTAGACCTCTCCTAACTTCCCTATAAAGAAGGCTAAGATTCTATAGGTTAATAGAGCTCTAGGGTTTAGGAAGACTACCCTCTGTGTAAGGGTTATTAAATATCTCTACTTTACGTTTAATCCACTACTAGTATATTTCTTCTTTTCGTCTAACTTTAAGAGCTATAGAGACCTATTTATAGTAGTATAGTTATAGCTCACACAGGTATTATCCTATATAGTTATATTTAACCTAGTATAGGATAAATAGGAGTCTTAGAGTAGCTAGATAGCTTTATAGGCTAATATTATTAAGGTCTTCTAAAAGATTATCTAGGCTATCCTAAGCTTTATATTTATTATAGATAGGCTTAATAAATATGTAGGGGTAGGCTAGGCCTAGGATGCTAATAATAGCTCTATATCTAAGTTTCTTAAGACTATCTAGTAAGTAGTTATAGATACTAGTATATAGATTATAATTATTAGTTATAGTATTCCTAAAATTTAATAATCTATTATATATAATAAGGGCGCGACATAGCTTAACTATAGCCTTACTTATAATAATATCTAAATAGATATAGAGCTTTATACTAGAAGTATTATTAATAAAAAGCTATAAAATAAGGATAAGACTATAAGGACTAATCTCTCCCTAAGACTAGCTAACTACTATAAGGGCTAGTTCTTATAGGTAAAGCTATAAGAACCGTCACTTTATAGTAGTAGGACTAAGAAGTAGCTTAAGGCCGCTATTAATAGATTACTAGCTAACCTAGTTTACCTCTATAATTAAGACTAGTAGAGGTTACTTTATCTCCTAGTAGAGGATAGCTTATAAGCCGTTTCTTTACTACGATAGGCGGCATTTACCCTACACCTACTTATAGTTACTAAAATCACTAAGGCACTACTTATTTATAATAACTACACTAAGCTCCCTACTAATAAGATACTAGACTATATTAATTAAGGGTATATTAATAATAAGATATTAGACCTCTATAAATCTCTTATTAAGACTAAGAATATAGTATTAGAGTCTAGTACTAGCTTATAGACTATATATCTTATATATTTTTCTATAAAGGAGTTTTTTATTAGCTAAATAGTGGCTAGAGAAAACGCCCTTATAGCTAATAAATGTCTATAAAACTCCTAGGAAGTAACCTAAACTAATATTCTTATAATAATATATCTTTATTACTTAAATTTCTAAGGCGTCTAGCTAGCCTAGTATAAGGAGTTAAGCCAGGTCTTTAGGTTATTCCTTAATTATATAGTAGGCTTATAGTATAAGTATATAGCTATAAGTAAAGTAAATAATAGTAGACTAATTTAACTTATAAATAACTTTTTTAGTAAAAGTAATAAGAAGTAGTAGTTATAGAGGAAGTAGTATAATATAAGTAATAAAAAAGTATAGGAAGGAGAAGTAGTAACTTAATCTATAATAGCTATACCTCTATACTACGCCTTATAGCTTTATTTAAAGTATATAGTTAATTTTCTTATAAAAAAGTAAAGGTATAGTATAGACGAGAGAGTATCTTTAGGTATAACTATACTTACCACGAGCTATAATACGGGATATATAGAAATAGTCACGATGCTCCTAGATACTAGGGCCGACCTTAGAATTATAAATAATAAGGGATAGACGCTACTTAGCTTTATAGCTAAAAAGGGACGCGTAGAGGTGGTTAAGCTGCTTTTTAAGAATGGGGCTAATGTGACTGTTGCGAGTAGCCACGGATAGGCACCGCTATACGCAGCCTCTGTAAAAGGGCATACAGAGGTGGTTAAGCTGCTTCTTGTGAACGGGGCTGATGTGACTGTTGCGAATAGCGACGGATGGACGCTATTAAACTTAGCTTATAATAATAGGCATATTGAAGTTATAAAATTACTTCTATAGAAGAGATCTGTCGCTAATGTTATAGATGTTAAACGGCGATTACTATTCTTCTATACCTATATAAGGGGATATATAGAAGTTATTAAATAACTATAGTCCTATAACATTATGGTAACTACTATAGACTACTATTATATAATGCCGCTTTTTACTACTATAAGAAATAGCTATAAAAAAGTTATTATATATTTACTTACTTTAGAGTGTGGCTATGGTAGTTTTATTAATAGTTTAGGTTAAACTTTACTATAGTAGGCCTTAAAGAGTAGAAATACGTAAGTGATTAAGGCTATTCTTTAGCTTACTAAAAGTAAAGGCATTTAAGTCTATAACTAGGACTTAGCTATAAAGCCTAGAGTAATGTTGATCGGTGAATCTTTAGTCTGGTGTAGTTGCTGTACTCGATCTAGATAGAAGGTAGCACCCACTACCATTGCACTACTTGCTAAGGTGACGATTTTAACCTCTGCATTGAGTGCTTTTAAATGGGCACCCGGTGTCACGATGGCTCGCATGAGTTGGTGTTGCGTCAGGCAGAGTGCGTTAGAGATAAGTAGGTCTACTTATAGCTATATATAGTTCTATAGCTCTCCCCTAGTGTGGCGTGGCTTAACTACACACGTTTCGACTACGACGTAGGGAACGCGTTAAGTTAACTATAATCACGACGTTTTAGCTTTATATAGTACCACACTTAAAGGGATTCCTTTAAGTATTCCTTAAACTTATTATAAAAGCGCTAATAGATATTAGCCTAGTATAGCCTTTATATTTCCTTCTATATAATAAACTATTACTCTTTATCTACTATAAACTTCCTTCTTCTATTACTCTTAATTATAGTCCTGCCTTAACCTTACTAAGAGGATATTTTATAAATCTTACCTAGTTCTTCCCTATAGTTTATATATAAATCCTAGTTAAATTAAAAATAAAAAGATACTTTACTATTTATAATTATTTATTAAAGGACTATATCCTATAACACCTATTTATTAAACACTATATCTATAGTATCTATTATATTATTAATATACTCTAGTAAGGCTAAGGGAGCTAAACCTACTACTTTATTACTAGCTATAGAAGTAAAGGAAGCGCTCCCTTTACTTAGAGATCTATTTCTTTTAGATATATTATAATATTTATAATACTTATAGGATAGTAGGTCTTTATTACTAGACTAGCCTTTACTTTCTTCTTTAGTTTTATAAGCTATTAATAGGTAGTAGTCTATATTACTTAATACACTATATAGCTCTTTTATATTAGACTACTTAGTATTATAGTCTTATAATACTTCTCTTTATCTCTTATTCTATAGTTACTAGTATATATAGTATATAAGATTAATAGATATAATCTAGTTATATATAAATACTAGTATACTTAAACTATTATTAGACTTACTAGACTTATTTAGTAAGTATATCTTTATTAGTTTTTATATATTAGTCTTATCTATAGCCTTATTAATAGCTAATATAGAAGTATAGCTTATTTATATAGAAGTAATATTCTAAGGCTAGGAGTTAGGTGATAGACTATTAGTTTATAAAGGAGTAGGTAATAAAGTGGGCGTAGATATATAAATAAGAGGTACTAAAGGCGTTTATAATAAAATATTAATTAGGTAGTCTACTATTAGCTTACTAAAGGGCGGCTTAGGGCTCTAGTGTATTTATTTATAATTAAATAATATAAAAGAAGCTACTTAGTATATTAGCTTACACTTATCCTTATAATTTAACCTTAGGTTATAGTCTTTAACTAATATTCTAATTAGTAGTACTTAATAGTAATAGTATATATATAATATACTAGTACTACCTTTATTCTATATCTCTTTTAAAGATTATATTATAGCTTAGATAGATAGGAGAGTTTTATTTACTAGTATATTATTTAATATATTACTTATATCTAATATTATATTAGAAATATAGATAATACTATTTTCGTCTAGTACTAGCCCCTATAATAGGTTAAGTAATTCTTTAGATAGTATATTAACTATAGTAAGGGGGCTATTATCTAAAGGCACTAACTATTATTCTACTATAGAGGAATAAGAAGATAGCTAATTATCTATATATTATAGTTTTAGTACTTATTATAGTATCTAAAAGGTTTAGTAATTAAGGTTAACTTAAACTACTATATTTTCTAGTATAGTAAAATAGGAGATATTACTAGGTTAGTAAGTATATTATTAAAATACTAGTGCTATAATATAGAGGTAAAGATAAAGAAAAACGCATAGAGAGATAGGGCCTAGTATAATTAGTACTTACTAAAGAAATACCTTTTATAATTATTAGGTCTAATAGCTAACTACCTTTAACGCTAACCCTTACCTAGGTTTATATATAATCTCTATAAGGAGATATTCTTCTACCTTATATATTCCCTCTATTAATAGTACGCCTTTAGTAATAAGAGCTCCTACGTCTTAGGTAAATCCTAAGAATACCTATCCTTAAGTATTACTATAATTAATATATTAATATATACTAACTAACTATTTTATATAGTTTAGGCTAAGGCGTAATAAGACCGCCTAACTAAAGTATAATAATTACCTTATTTAACGCCTAGTTATAGTTATAATATTATATTATTAATATATATTTTTATACTACCCTAATATAATAGCTAGCGGAAATTATATAAATTAAAGCACGTCTAGATAGCTATACTTTATGTAGTAGTAGTCTAATTAGATAACTAACTACTAAGGGCTATAAAAACACTAAGAATAAGAGATAATTATATAAAAATAGCTAGGGTATATATTCTAAATAAGAAGTATATCTAAGAACCTAACTAAATCACCTATTTATTCTAGTCTAGCTACTTTATATTAATATAGGTTAGTAGATTCTTATATAGTTTAAATATAATATATTAGACTAGGGGTATTAGAAGCTTCTAACTATAAAAGACCTTATATTTATTATTAAGTAGTTAGTAGTTTATAAGTATATTTATTATAGTTAGAATAAGGCTATAAGGTAAGGGGTAGTCTATTTATATAACTAAGTATATAGTTATTACTACTATACTTATAGGATATACTAGTGCCTAGTAAAAATAAATTAGCTACTTAGAAGTTATCTAAGGGCTTAAAGGCACTGTGAGCTATTATAGATAAGAGGGTGGGTAGGCGAATGCGCCGCTATACGCGGGTGGCCATATAGCGGAGGGACCGTATATTAGGAATAGGGTAGAAGTAGTGTGAGAGGGCTTTGCCGTTTTATTAGCTGAGAATAAGGCGAAAGGGGGTAACGTGCGTTATAAGCGTAGTCGTGAAGGGGGGTGGGAAGATGAGGAAAAGACGAAAGTTAAGGTAGGAGGGAGGGTGGTGGGTGGGAGGACCTTTATAGCGGGCGCGCAAAGCGGCGAGGCGCTAGTAGGGGCTAGGCGGGTGCCACTAAACCTAGAGGGGAAGGCCGTAATACTAAGATAATAATTAAATAATAAAGTCTTTATAACTTTATTTATTAATATTAATTATATATTATTTATATTAATTATAATTTATTAAATATTATTAAGCTTTTAAAATAATTACTTTTCTTTAGTTTATATTAATAAAAATAAAATATTAGTTATAATATTTTTATTATTAATTTATAAAAAAGTTTTATTAATATTTTAAGTATAATTACTTTTTATTATTATTTTAAACTTTTTTATTAATTCCTTTATTATTTTTTTATAATAATAAATAATTTATTAAAAAATAACTAATATAAAAGAAATAATAAAAAAGATCTTAAAAAATAAACTATTTATAATAATATAACTTTATTATTTATTAATAAAAACCTCTTTTATAAGATTTTTATAAAAATCTTATAGCTTTATAATTATATTTTTTTTATTATATATAAACCTATATAAACCTTTTATATTTATAACTATTTTATATTATAGTAATACCTAGGCTCTTAACTTTATAAGCTTATAGTTATATTCTCTTACTTAAGGTATAGTTATATTATAATATTTTTATAATAATAAAATAATTATTAAATTATTAATTATAATTTACTTAATATTATATTATAACTAATATATTTAATATTCTAGTTTATTAAGTAATTTTCTTATTTTAAGTATTTATAAAATTAAATCTTAAATTTACTTTATTAAACTCTTAATATAATAAAAATTAATATTAATTAATTATAAATTTATTAGTATTTAAAATAATAATAAAAAGTAGTTAACTAGTTAATAAAGATAGTAATATTAATACTTTTTTTCTTTTTTTCTTTTTTAATTTTAAAATATAATTTATATATATATTTTTTAATAATAATATTTAACTTATATAATTAAATTTTTAATTTTCTAAAAGTTAATTTAAAGTATTATTATTTATATAGATTAATTTTACTATTTATATAAATATAACGCTACTACCGCTAATAGGTAAAATAGGCTAGAAAAAGTGGCTACTATAAGCCTAGAAAGATAATAATATAAAAATGCGTTTTTAATTAAATTAGCGAGCGTTAAGAGCCTCTACGAGGAGGCGGCGGCAGCGAGTGTGTATTATAGTAGATAGGCAGAAAAATAGAGGTACTTAGGTACCTAGGTACCTTCAGAAATCCACTAGTACTACTTACAAATCATCCGTACGAATAGCAAAATCGTTCCGTATAAATAGCAATACTCTAGATTTTTAGTCTTGAATACTCAAACTCAGGGTGGGTTATTCAGGCATGATCAGCGCAATCGTCTCTGGTGCTAGCTACAGGGGTACAATTTGCGTGTGGCTCATCAAGGCTCAGATTCTTCAGATCGAGCGGCGCCGCGCAGATTCTTCTCTTGGAAAGGAAATAGCGTTTGGTGGGATTTTTTAGACAGGATCGTCCGCCGTAACAGGCATCTTGATTATTTAGTTGTTACATAGCCCCTCATTTTTTTCAACCAGGGTGCCGGGACAAGGCCCCGGGGGCCACCCACACGGTATTATCGCCTCGATCGGCAACTAGCGACGCAAAGGGTCCTCAGGTATTAGTTAGCTCAAAAGTTGTTTCGATCCACAGTGTATCAAACACAAAAGCAAACATTTTCAACGTTGCTGCCGCGAAGTTGATGATACTATCAAACTTTGCCGCCTTTAGGGCTTGCGCCTTGCACTTTATCAGACCCATGACTTCCGCAATGTACCGTAGTCAATACTGTATCCTTGACCGGCTGGCAGTGCCGATTTTCCCACCAATCAGCATAGTGGCATTTCGACATGCCAAAGTGCTGCGATATCGGCATAAAAACCAAGACTGCCTGTTGCGCCCAGAACACCCGCAATAGGGCAAGGTAAGCTGAAGAGACTGCCAAAACACGATGCATTGATGCCACGACCACTGCCTTTGCACCCATCAAGCCACATCGATTCTGTCGGCCCGCCTTTAGGGCTTGGAAGAACAATCTGGCCTCGTCTGACGCCGGTGAATACGTGCGGTCTGGCGGTGCGCCATTGCCAACGATGTATTAGGTATCTTGAAGCGGCGTAACGCTAAATAATTTTCCCTGGGTCTACATATCCTCGTCTGCTTCTTATATACCCCTTGCTCCTCATGACCTCGTTGTCGTCTTCAAAGCCGCCTGCTTCCATTGTCGATTCCATCAGTCCTACAGAACCTTATAAATCGCGTTTATTTATTAAGAATATGCCCGTTTAAATGTTATCTCTCGCTTTAGACGTCATGGCTTCTGGTAGGTTGCTGTTGATTGTAATCTGTATCACTATCTCTGAAATCCGGTTGATCTCTACTGCCACTGTAGAAAATTAACTGACAAGAGTGGATAGACTTTGTCATAGTCTAAAGTCAAGCTAGCACAATAATACGCTAGTTTTTGACTCTCTGTTCAAGGCCTTTATGGGTCAGGTTTTGAGGAATAGATGATCGATCGAGATGGGCGTTCTCTTTGGCATCCTCCTCTCCACTTCTGCCTCGCATTATTACGACATTCCAGCTTTTCGGATCGGATATTGCGCATTTTGGGATGAATCTTTGGCAAGTGTAGGTGATGTAGGGCTACTAGTTACAGCTGTAATGACAATTGGGCGCTCTGTTGCTATTTCCTCCAGGTTCTTTCGCAGTCGGCATACCAATCACACTGATCATTATTCTATTCCGACACGGAGCAGAATGTACTTTGAAGCTGGCAAAGGTACAGTGGAATTTCGGTTGCCCCGGCGCCTGCGACAGAAAGCGCACGAATCCAAGACGGCACGGCGCACAGAGATGAGTGGCATGAACCCTTCCTCCCGCAAAATCACCCTTGCTTTAGCGGTAAAGCGCTCATACCCACTTCTAAAACGGTTCTCCGACGCATTGCAGACGGGAGAACAAGACAAGCCAGCTGAATAAAGCATGCCAAGCTGAACGGGGTTGGCAACATTACTCGTCTATAGCGACGGCCCTTGACTTGAGCAGGACATGGCGAAATATGGATTGACTGTTTTGCCGACGGGATGATATTTTCAGTGGCAAGCTAAAATATCCTCACTTTGCCTCTATGCCTAGAGTTGAGTTTATTCTTGGGCTTTCTTTTATTATAGGTTCTTATGCTAGCTGCTAGCGTCAACTCGGGGAATTGGCTCGTGCTCTTCCGGCTCGTCCGCCCGCACAGTGCACTAGCCCACGCGGCACTTTCGGCCGAGGGGCTGTAGCCTGTAGGACAGATATTGTAGAGGCCAGCTGAAGGACAAAGTCCGTTCGTCGCGTGACGAGTACGACAAAAATGGAGTAAAGCAACAATCGTTATGATGGTCAAATCAATCTTTGCCATCGAGTTTTTCCCCTTTTTACCTGGACTTGCAACACAGGCGGGAAAAGCTACGATTCACGTCGACTCGCCTTTTATTGGCAGCGAGTAAGAGCAGCAGTCTATCCGTAGTGCCAGTAGATGTTTTTGGTAGAGATTTTCTCGGTTACATGGATGCATATTTATTTTTTCGCTGCATGCATCAGGCTTGCTTCCGCAGACACATAAAATTCAGACATTGGCCCGACGCCAATACCCTCTCCTAAGCCACCTCGGCTTAGCTCAAGCGGCCTAGTGTACGGAGTACGGAGTAGCTGGAGGACAACGTAGCTGATGAGGGCTTGAGAAACCCTCGTATAATTTTGCAAATCCAACGAGATACATATGGTGCAGTGCCCCGGGGCCAAAGCTAGAATGCGTCGTATGATTGTGCCGAGATTTCAGCTTGTGTGGCTTGCATACGCAACACCAAAAATCCTGGTGGGCTTTGAATTGTGGGGCCTAACGGCGCTGTGACTGGCTTACCGGGGGGGTTCTAGACCCTGGTCAACGTCCGTTTGCAGCCGCTATGGCTTAGAGTTCCAACGAACCATGAAACTCAAAACGACTAAGCAAGCGAGGACCGTTGCTAAGAGACCAAAAATCAAGAATGCAAGCCAATAAGCTTTCGACTTCAAGCCGTTGGGCCAAGGACTTTCAGCTGTCTTGTAAGAGACGGAAAAAAAAAAGCCGTTGTTATGCATGCTCTGGCCTGTCTATATAAACGCATCACGTCCATGGTACTGCGCATGCAGCGTGATTTTCACCCATTGCAATAACCAGCTATATAGTTTATTACTCTATCAAATCCCAAATCACCGTCTCTATCCCTCCCCGAGAGAGCCAATCGACAGATTTGCAAAAGCCCACGCTGCGAGCCCGCCCACCGACAGAATGGCAACGCCGGATAGTGAGCCCAGCCAGTCGGCGCTGGGCATTGGAGGCAATAATTTCAACACCGAGAGCCGGGACCGCCCAGTCCCTAGCCAGTACAAGAATATCATCACAGTCTTGGTGGGCGAGTTTTGCGGAACATTCATGTTCCTGCTCTTGGCCTTTATCGGAACACAAGCAGCCATCGACAACAATAACCCGAGCGACCCGTCAGCCCGCTTGTCACCCTCGAGTCTTTTATACGTGGCGGCGTCTTTCGGTACCGCCCTGGCCGTTAATGTATGGATCTTCTATCGTGTAACCGGAGGAATGTTCAACCCTGCTGTAAGTGAAAAGCCCATTGGCCCTTTCGCAGCTGAGCCAGCTGCTGACATGTCACACAGGTTACCCTCGGACTAGTTCTCGTTGGCGCTGTCACGCCTATCAGAGGAGCACTAGTCATTCCCACCCAACTTGTTGCTGGCATCGCAGCTGCGGCCGTCACCGACGGGTTGCTTCCCGGCCCGCTGGGCGTTGCAAATAAATTGGGTGATGGAACAAGCATTGTGCAGGGACTCTTCATCGAAATGTTCCTTACTTCCCAGCTGGTTTTGACTGTGTACTTCCTCGCGGTTGAGAAGCACAGGGCCACCTTCCTTGCTCCGATCGGTATCGGCATGGCCGTTTTCATCGCGCATATTTGTGGTACCAACTTTACCGGCACGGGAATCAACCCGGCGCGTTCTTTTGGTCCTGCCGTTGTCACGAGGTTTGTAGGATACCACTGGATTTATTGGCTGGGACCTACGATGGGCTCCGTCTTGGCTTATCTCCTCTACACACTCCTGAAATGGCTCGACTACGCCACTGCCAACCCCGGCCAGGACTCCGATGACCTCGAGAAGGGTCACCATTTTACTACTCATTCGCGCTCCAATCTGTCAGAGAAACGGGTAAATCTAGCTAGCCGAGATAGCACAGCTCGCGGTAGCAATCCCTAGGTACATGACTAGCTCCGAAACATTGTCTTGGATATATCTAGCTACTTTCTAAAATAATACTTTATTCCTATTTATAGACATACTGCTCTAATTCGAAAATATGTATAAATAGCACTGCAGCGTGATTGTGTCTGCAGGGCTATAGTAATTGGATTTCGGTGATGGGTCTGGATGATCCGCAAAAAGATAAAGATAATACCATGTCATTTGAGGTCCTCCATTTTCACTTTGACACCATTGTCGGACCCATGAGGGGTAGTAGCCTACGCGAGGCAACAGGCGTCTGTTTTTTTTTTTTCTTTCTTTTTTTGGTCTGACCACAATCACCACTACTGTCCTCCCTCGCAAAAACGGCCTAGCTTACACGGGATTCGGCCTGCGACGGACTTTAAATCAGCCACAGCCATCACCAATTAATAATTGAAGTCCTTCTAGATCTGGAATCAGGCTTTAAGCTGGACTATAACCGTGAATATCTGATAAAATTAGGCCGTGCCACGTTTCTGAGAGAATGAAACATGTTCCGCGTGTAGTACGAGAAGTACGGCGAGATTGAGCAGTGGCCAAATATCTCTCATTTGGGCCAAAGAATGGAACAAAAAACATCCGACAAATGAATAAGAGGCAAACTTCCGAATATGATGTCATCGTGTGTGTGGTGCGGACACATGTAGTTGCGAGTCTCCAGGCGTTCGGTAGGCAGGTGGATAACTACAATATGGAGCGCATCTAATCCGTACGCGCGGGCCAAACCGTTCGTGGTAGTGGTAAGGTGGGCCACCCCGAATCGGCCCCCACCCGGCAGGGTCAACGTTATCACGAAGCTCCATGGACATATGTAGAAGCTTAAATTTACGGACCAACTACACACAAGGCAACCAGAGAGGTGAAATCCCTATTTATATATCAAATCGGGATGCTGAGTTTGTGAGTGGAATGTGTCAGTATGGCGACAGGATGTGTGAAGGTCTACGCCTTGTGAGGCAGCACGCTGCCCTCAACCGGCGGCCGCATCTCGGGATAGGTAGTTACCACTCTGCAGCGCTCCGTCATTACAAAGCACAGCAGCTGTACGGAGTACAGCTGCTTTGCGTACATTGGGTGTACCTGTCTCTGAAACCTCGCCAACAGAGCTGGACGGACGCGCCAAACACTTGGGTGGAGACTGGCCCGCCTTCTGCACATGTCCCCGCAATTACTTCTCTTTTGACCCGATTACATTTTTCACAGGCTGCAGATTATGGCCAAGCTGTACCCAAGCCAGAAAAATTTGCCCATTCAATACATACTTATAGCATTCACCTGCCGGCAGAAACACGGCCTGTGCGATGCGTGTAGCACCGTCCGTCCGCGCCGTTGTGGGGCCGCTTGCTGTACCTTGCCTTAATAACCTTACGCTAGGACGCTTTCAGCCTTAGCCTCTCCAGCGTCAACTCGTCACTCGTCATCTGTTGTACGGTTAGCCTAGCCGTGCTGAGGCAGCCAGTTTACTCGTCTCCAATCCCACCGAATCTACCACGGCCCATCTCCGCACTGGCATCATCGAAACGCTGTCATCTCAACAAGTCTGCACCACGGACGCCTACCTGCACAGCGCCATGAAATCCCTCGGGAGCATGCTGTTCGGGATCGCCGCAGCTTTGCCCGCCATCGCTGCTGCCTTGCAAAATGCCTCGTACCCGACTGTTGACATGCTGAGAGCGCAGCTAGCTCTCATGGGTGACAACCATCGTCCGGACGGCTGCCCGCCATGGTAAGCCAACACCGAACTTCGTCCATCGACCGCGACATATTCGAGTCTCTTGCACTGACTCATCTTTCGTGCACAGCTTCAACTGCCTCCTTCCTGCCCATACCTGCACCCAGTACGCTGGCTGCAATGAATTCAACGGCATCTGCGATTGCCCCGCTGGTTTCGGTGGCGATGATTGCCTCAAGCCTCGTACGTCGACCCCAATGCATCACTCCGACGACTAAACTGCATGCTGACCAGTGCGTGACTAGTCTGTGGCTCTCTGGCTCGTGGCCGCGACCGACCCATGCGATCCGGCGACCGCTGCGAATGCGACGAGGGTTGGGGCGGTGTCAACTGCAATGTCTGCACTCGGGACTCTGCCTGCAACGCCTTCATGCCTGATGAGACTGGGGGTGTCTGCTACCGCAGTGGTGAGCTGGTCCGGACCAACCACCAGATGTGTAACGTCGTCAATAAGATGATTCTCCAACTGCTCGGCGACCAAGTCCCAGAGGTCACCTTTACTTGCGACGCGGAAAAGGAAGAATGTGATTTCCAATGTAAGCAACGACACAAGACAAGTCCTGAAAGCGCTCGTGTGCTGACACTCCTTAGTCTGGGTTGATCAGGTCGAGTCCTTCTACTGTCACCTCACCGAATGCGAGTCGAGCGCATCCTTTGGCGACACCACAAACGGCACATCGTACAAGTGCAACAAGATTGAATGCACCTGCATCCCTGACCGCATGATGTGTGGAAAGGATGGTTCTATGGATTTGACCGATTTCTTGGACGAAGCCATCAAAGGTCCTGCATCATTCGAATGCACCAACGACAACGAGACGCTCCACAAGTGCGCGTTTAAGGAGCCCCAGATGGACCAGCTCATGACCGACCTGCTGGGTGACTCCAGCATCCTGCTTACCTGCGGTGCGGGCGAGTGCATGCACGAAACTGAAGTCCCCGGCTATCGACGACCTGTAAAGCAAATCAACACTCCTCTCATTGCCGGCATCATCGCTGCCTGTGCCCTGTTTGTTGTCGCTGTCATTGTTATTACTTGGTATCTAGCTCGTCGCAGACTGCAGTATGGCGCCATCCATCTTGATGACTCCGACGACGAGAGCACCAAGCTCATGGCCAACCACAAACCCGCGTCGCTACAATTTCAAAACGTGTCCTATGCTCTCAACGGAAAGCACATTCTTACCGGGATCCAGGGAATCTCCCATCCGGGCGAGGTTACCGCCATCATGGGTGCGTCTGGTGCTGGCAAGACAACATTTCTTGATATCCTTGCCCGCAAGAATAAACGCGGCCAAGTTTCTGGTGATTTCTTTGTCAACGGCGAAAAAGTTTTGGATAGCGACTACAAAAATGTCATTGGCTTTGTCGATCAGGAAGATACGATGCTCTCGACTTTGACCGTTCATGAAACCATCCTCAACAGCGCTCTATTGAGATTGCCTCGCGACATGACCCGTGCCAGCAAGGAACAGCGAGTTTTCGAGGTGGAAAGAGAGCTTGGAATTTACCACATCCGAGATTCGCTCATTGGGTCCGAAGAAGGCAAGGGGCGTGGGATCTCTGGTGGCGAAAAACGACGCGTTGGAATTGCCTGCGAACTGGTCACTAGCCCTTCCATTCTCTTCCTTGACGAGCCTACGAGCGGTCTGGACGCATTCAACGCTTACAACGTCATCGAGTGCCTCGTCACACTGGCCAAAAACTACCAGCGAACCATCATCTTTACTATTCACCAGCCACGCTCCAACATTGTCGCCCTATTTGATCGGCTTGTGCTACTTGCCAAGGGTAAGACTGTGTACTCTGGCAAGTTCTCGGATTGTCAACCATACTTTGATGGCATTGGATATGAGTGCCCACCTGGTTTCAACATTGCAGATTACCTGGTAGATCTTACCATGCATGCCGGCCGAACTGACTCTATTGATGATGGCACTGTCGGTGCTGACTCTGCAAGCGTCGGACCAAGTAGCACTAGAGCTGTCAAGTCTATTGCCAGTGTATCCGGTGCCAGCATCGGAGAGGAACGCTCGGAAAGCTCATCCTCCCGCCCAAGAACCAAGCGTGCCGACTCCATCCGTACTCGACAGGAACGCGAGCTCTTTACGCGGAGACGCACTGCTGATACCGCCGCATCCTCGGATGCTGGTGGCGACGAAGTAGGGGCATACAAGCTTCAGAAACATCCCGTCACAGCTCTCGGACAGCTACCCGAGGACCATCACGATTTGCCACCCGATGCGTTATCTGAAACCGATCTTGATCTATTGTCCAAAACGTTTGCCCAGTCTCATATCGCCATCAGCACCTACGACGAGATCCAACAGTCTATTGCGACTGCTCAAGATGCTAATGGCTCCAACGCCAATGGATACACTGTAGATGGTCCGAACATCAACATCAGTGCTGTCGGAAAGGGTTACCACCGCATCAGCTACCCTCGCCAATTCATTATTCTTTCGCATCGCACCTTCAAGAACCTATACAGGAACCCAATGCTGATGCTGACTCACTATGCCATTGCCATTGTCCTTGCAGTCTTTGCCGGATTCCTCTTTTACGGGCTCACTGATGACATTCCTGGCTTCCAAAACAGACTCGGTCTATTCTTCTTCCTCTTGGCACTGTATGGATTCAGCACGCTCACAAGTCTGACTGTGTTTGCCAATGAGCGTCTGCTCTTTCTGCGCGAACGAGCCAATGGATACTACTCACCAGCCACCTACTTTGCAGCCAAGGTGCTCTTTGACATTGTGCCGTTGCGAATTATTCCGCCTATTCTGATGGGCTCTATTCTGTATCCGATGACTGGCCTGGTACCGGATTTTCCCCATTTCATCAAGTTCATTATTGTGCTTGTGCTCTTCAACCTCGCTGCCGCGGCCATTTGCTTATTTATCGGTATCATCTTCAAGGATGGCGGCGTGGCCAACCTCATTGGCAGCTTGGTCATGCTGTTCAGTCTTTTGTTTGCGGGCTTCCTGCTTAATCGTGAAAAGATTCCAGCCAGTGCCGCTTGGCTGCAGAGTATATCGATTTTCCACTACGGATTTGAAGCGCTCATTGTCAATGAAGTGGTTGGTCTCACGCTGATTGACGAAAAGGTTGGCATCCCCATCAAGGTGCCCGGCGCTACTATTCTCAGCACATTTGGCTTCCAGAACGGTGCTCTGTGGTATGACATTCGCAACCTGGGCATCTTTGCGGTCACTTTTATCCTCGTGGCTTATGCCGCCATGCACATTCTTCTTGTTGAGCGCCGATAGCATGCACTTGCTGTGCGACTCTCTGAGTGGAAAGCAGTTGCATTTTGTTTAAGAGCGTTAGACGTGTCATGTTTTTCTGAACTCTAAATTTCATTGCATCGTCGTTTGACTTGGCGTTTTAACATGACTGTAGCGGACTCGGCAAACTTGGTATATAGTGTAGGCGTACAACATAAATATGAAAGAATGCTGACGCCTCGAACTGGAACAGCTGATGATGTTTAGTTGTAAATGTACATGTTGTATTGGTAATTTTACACGGATATGCTGACAGAAGTTGCACATGGTCTTGTACATGCTCCGTCGCTCTCAAGGTCCTGATGCTATTATGCTTTTTATGCCATCTTGCCGCCAGTCAGCTCTTCTGAAATCTTCTTTGTGCGCTTGACCGAGTGGTCAAACTCGGACTCGTTGGCATTGGCGACGTTTGTCGAGGTCCTGCTGACCGTCTCAAACATGGAGGCCAGGCCCGGGGGCGGGCCGTGGACGCCCCAGACGTTTTCGGTGGCGCCGGCGCGCAGGCCCTTGATGCCGAGCTTGCGGAAGTAGTCTTCGTGGAATATGGTGTCAATCTCGGCCTGGAGCTCGGCCTCGGTGACGATGAAGGTGGTGGCGTTGATGTAGAGCTCCATGAGGGCGTCGCGGCGGGCGTCGCGGCGGGCGCCCTCGAGCGCCTGCACCCGCGCGCGGCTGCGCTCCGCCTTTTCGAAGCGCTCCGGGTCCGGCTGCACGGCCGTGTCGTAGATGGACTCGAGCACGGTGCCGCGCGTCATGACGGCGGCCCGCGGCTCGGGGGCCTCGTGGGCGCGCTGCAGGGCGCGCTCCCGGCTGCGCGCCCGCTCGGCGCGTCCTTGCTCGCGCGTCTCGTGACGCCGCCACAGGCCCTGCAGACCTTGTGCGAGGTTCTCGCGCCGGCTGTCGGCGAGCTGCTTCTTCCATTTTTGGGTGTCGCTGTTGAGGGAGCGGCGGGTGTTTTCGTCGTCATCGCGGCGCCGCGGCGCCGTCTTCTCCACGTATTCGGGCTGCGCCTTGCGGTCGCCGTCGGCACGCTCAAAGATGGCGCGGGGCACCGGGAGCGTGCCGCGTACTCGCTCCGGCTTGGTCTCGGTCGACTGCGGCACGTGCGGGAGGCGAATGTAGGATGGCGATTCGGGGGGGATGTTTTGCTGCTGGCTGCGCGAGGCCGTGGTGCTCAGCGCCGCCACCGCCCGCGGGGCTGTCGGCGGCACGCGCCGGGCGGCCGCTGGTCTGAGGCAGGACCATGTCGATGGAAGCGACATGGTTGATGGAGATGGTGACGATTGGTTGTTTGAAGGTTGAAAACAAGAGCTCACGAGACAGCTTTTTTGGGGCGGTTCAGGACTCGGAAAATTGACCTAGCACGGAGCATGCCTGGTTGCGGATTAACTGTGGTGCCGAACGCCGTAGCAGCTTTTCCCCTTGGTTGTCCGCCGAAAAAAACAGCCCCCACACAAGTCAACATACACAAGAAGGAAAACGGTTGCGATAGCTCGCTTGCGTTACATGTTACAGCGTACGCAGTAAATCATCAAGGCCCAATCGTCCAAATCGATATATGAAACTTGTACGGCCTCAATCGTGAATGCGCACGCGAGAGTGCAGCTAAGCCTACCAGTATCCCCTGCATGTACCAGGGCCTAGGACGCCAGACGCGTGTTGGCATGCGTGCAGCAGCAGGCTTCTGCAGAAGGTTCCCAACATGACAGCAACGTACATGCACGTATTGCAGTTTCAAGCAAGTGCCTAATTGGCTGTCTTGGGCTGTGCATCCATGCGGGATATATTTACAGACAAGCGGCGGGGCTGTCACAAGCTAAAGAGAACAAGTTTCTCTTGATACGCTGCGCAAGAGGTGCTGCCGTCGCCTTGCACTGATCCGGTCGACAACTCAATCAACAAACCAGTTCTCGCGCAAAAGGCCTGGCTCAAGGAAAATGAGAAAGAAGACCGACCGACTGACCGTGCCAGTCTGCAGGCGTTTATTGTCCACAAGGTAGCCGCATGTGCGTGGGTCGATTCATCTCATTGGGCGGAACGGGGCCGGCTTATAACTAGTGGAGGGGTCTAGCGGGTGAGTTTGTTGCAATAGCGCATGAGGAGGAGGGGAGTTTATAGGAGGATAATTGGGGGCATTTGTTGAGTTGGGGAGAAAGAGGTGAGGTGGCAGGACGCCGCCGCTCGTGGTGGCTGCTGTGAAGCTCCTCGAAACTTGCATATGGACTGGCTGACTGCCGGCTGGCAAGGAACCAAAGTCTTGCAGAAGCCTTCTCTTGACCCAACTTACATGAAGCTTGCCGTCTCTTCCTCTTCTCATCGACAGAGCATTCAAGTCTAGCTCTCTCCGCCTCCGCAACTGTCCGCCGAACGCCGACTCTATCGCTAGTCCGTACTCTTTACCCACACGTCGCGATCTCCTCCGGTAGCTGGAACTGTGCTGCCCATTGACTTGAACCGTGGCAGCCCGCCTTGTGGGGAATCTTGCTATTGAAGAATGCTTACAGCTCCAGAATCTCGGACAATGAGCTGCCAGCCTACCACATCTGCACAATCCAACAGCCTCCTCCGCCTCTGGCCCACCCACACGACAATCTGTCTTCCTCTGTCGTCCTGCCTTTTGCCTTTTTGCCTGGCAGATCACTAGTTACCACTGCCGATCAAGACTACAGCCAAGTAGTGCAACAACAACTAGTGACTACGGCTCTTCTTGCAGTCCGCCCCATCACTGTACATCCACGCTGCACGTTGCCCGGCATGTGGCCCAGCCATTGGTCCACGCCCATCCTAAGCCCGCCTCTGTTCCTCAACACCACTTGTTGATGTTGCAGGGATGGACTCTGGAGGCGGGGTGTCATTGGCTTTTTCTGGTTGGTGTTGCACAGCAGGATACAGCCAAACTTGCCCCCCGCGTGTCCAACTAATACGTACACGTACACTTCATGTAACAGCACAGCACTGCTCTTGCTGCGGGTCTGTTTGGCTTGACAATGCAATGAATCAGAGAGGTCTGAGTCCCCTCCCGCGGTGAAGCATCTTGCCCACCATAGCCGGCTTGCTCCCAGAGAAAGCATAGTTATGCATCCTTGTCCAGAGTGGAAACTCCCAGGCACGCACAAGAACCTGTTTCCGTATATATACGCCACCGTGGACGAGGGGCAGCTTTCTGGCCCGCCTCTTTTTTCCCACCCTCTTCTTGTTTTCGTACTCGACGTATTCTCTCGACTCCAGTTCTGAGCACTTCAACAAGCCTCTGAACTGTACATTACTTCTACATAGTATTCTCTCGCAAGACAATGAGAGAATACCATGGCTTTTCCTGTAAGCTGCTTTTCCGTCAATTCTTGCCGTCGCTTCTCGCCTCACGTGCTAACCAGTTCGCGCTTCCCAGGGTGGTAACATTCTGCCTTTTGGCAACGACTTTCAATTGCAGCCTATGCACTATGCTGGCGTAGCTGTTGCTCTCCTTGGCGGAGCTTGCCTCTTCTCTCTCGGCAAGCCTACCGTCGATGGCAAGGACGAGTCCTCTCCTGGATTCTTAAAGTCCTTTTTCCTCTTCTTTTACTCTTCTTTTCTCAAGCCTCACCAGGGTGGATCTAAGGCTTCCCAGCAAGACGCCCTCGAGAGCTTTTATAAGAAACAGGCCGGGGCCTACGACACCACCCGCGGCATCCTTCTCCGCGGTCGCGAGGATATGCTCGCACTGGTTGTCGCTCAGCTCAAGGCCAAGTTTCAGTCCCCCCAGGATGCTGGAAAGAGTAAACGCGAAAAGAGGATCTGGGTCGATGTACGTTGTCATTTCTCTATACATCCTTTGCCTTTTGAATGGCTACTCACAATTTCTCTCACAGATTGGCGGCGGCACTGGCTGGAACATTGAAGCCATGCGCGAGCACGTCAATGTCCCCGAGTTCTTCTCCAGCGTCTATCTCGTCGACTTCTCTCCTTCTCTCTGCGAGGTCGCCCGAAAGCGTTTTGAGCGCCTCGGTTGGAAGAACGTCACTGTTGTCTGCCAGGACGCACGCAAGTTCCGCTTGGAAGATTACGAAGACGGGATGCCCGCCGCTCAGAGCCTGCTTCGTTCTCCTGCGCTCAGCTACTTCAAGCAGCAGCGCCCCGAGCACGGTGGTGCTGATCTGGTCACCATGTCTTACAGCCTATCAATGATTGTAAGCTTTCACCTATGGAATGAGATGAATTGATAATGGCTAACAATCTAATCAGCCTGATTATTACTCCGTCGTTGACTCCATTGGCTCCCTCCTGTCGCCCTCTGGTGTTTTCGGTGTTGTTGATTTCTACGTTCAGAACCAATCCGACTTTTCCTTCCGAAATTACACTGCTGGATACATCGACCGCCACGTCAATGCTCTCTCACGCATGTTCTGGCGTGCCTGGTTTGACCTTGACCGCGTCGCGCTTGAGTCTGGACGACGTGACTACCTCGAGTACAAATACGGTACGATTCTCAACCTCAACGCTCGTAATCGCAGCCTCGGGTACATTCCGTACTATGTCTGGGTTGGGTGCCAGAAGAAGCCCTTCTCCAAGACTGCGTTGCCACACGAAATCCTCGAGCGAATTGACGCGTATGCTACCGAGTCGCCGTACCTCTACCCCGTGAATCAAGGCGATGCCCTAACTCGCGCCATCGAGAGGTCTGCCCCCGAGATCCGCTCCAAAGCCTTCCTCACTGCCGTTCAGAACCTCTCTGCCAACTTGCCTCTGCCCGCTTTCTTCTACCAAAACCACCACTGGCGTATCTACTACGATGATCAGCTCCAGAAGCACAAGCAGTTCAACGATGAATACATTTATGCCTTCACCTGGGAGGATGCCCGTGTCGATGAGCGCATTCTGAAGCTTGGCCCGGATGACAAGGTCCTTGCCATTACTTCCGCTGGTGACAATATTCTGTCTTACCTGGCTCAGGGCCCTGCTCGTGTTCACGCTGTCGATCTCAACCCAACCCAGAACCATCTCCTCGAGCTCAAGGCTGCCGCTTATACTGCGCTTCCGTATGAGGACTTTTGGAAGATATTTGGTGAGGGCAAGCACTCGGAGTTTCGCACACTTCTTATTACCAAACTTTCTCCCCATCTGTCCAGCCGCGCCTTCCAGTACTGGCTCAAGAACGTCCACGTTTTTCAGAGCACGTATGGTCTTTACGACACTGGTGGATCTCGCCACGCCATCCGCGCCATGCGTTGGGTTTCTCGCCTCTTTGGTATCCGGGGAGCTGTCAAGCAGGTTCTCGCCGCAAAGACTCTGAATGAGCAGCGTGAGATATGGAGAAACAAGATGCGCCCTGCTCTCCTGTCCAAGCTGGTATCCAACCTCGTGGTTGCCCAGGAAAGCTTTCTCTGGACTGCACTTGGCGTTCCCAAAAACCAGCTTGCCATGATTGAAAACGACCATGCCGAGTCCGACCTCGTCAAGGGTCCGAACCCCAAGGCCAAGAACACCCGCTCGCATGCCATCTGGCACTACATGGTCAACACCCTTGACCCGGTCGCCGAGGATACTCATATTGGCGCCGATAACCCTTACTACTATGTGTGCCTCGCTGGCCAGTTCACTCCCAAGTGCCATCTCCGCTACCTTGACCAAGAGGTTCACGCCAAACTCTCACGCCCCGGCGCTCTGGATAGCCTTCGCATCCACACTGATGAGCTCGAGGAGGTGATTGCTCGCATCATGCCTGGTACCCTTACCGTGGCCGTTGTCATGGATAGCATGGATTGGTTCGATCCTGGCTCCGAGGCTGCCAACAAGCAGGTCACGAAGCTTAACCGCGCTCTCGCTATTGGCGGTCGCGTTATGCTGCGTTCTTCTGCTCTGGAGCCTTGGTACCTCAAGGTCTTTGAAGCCCACGGCTTCGTCCCCAAGTGCCACGGCGGCCGCCGCGACGGTGCATGCATTGATCGCGTCAACATGTATGCCAGCTGCTGGATTTGCACCAAGGTTGACCACCTTCGTCCTCCCACTCCTGAGCTGGAGCGCGTCAGCAGTCACGAGATTACGAGCCTCGAGATCTGACGCGGATCAACCCTGCAAACAAAATGGTATACATTTGGTCATCGTTCAATACGGTGTCGTATTGGCTTTGAACGTGGTCGAACCGTAAAGGGAAGAAGCGGATGCCTGAATGCAGCGAACACAAAACCACACGAAAAAAAAAAAAAAAAAAGTCGATACGAGTTACATGAATCTGTTGCAATATATAGAAAGTAGCGCAGAAATGAGATGCACTCCAAAAATATGGATGCAAGGACCTGATGCCGAGAAACCTGATGAGTATTCGTAGGGACATGACAACTAGACCGAATAGCCTGATGAACCTTGTGCGCTCATCGGCTGTGCATCATTGCATGTTCAACATTTAGATGGCTTTATCTAAACCAAAAAGAAATTGCTGCATTTCACTGTAGCACGACTGATAGATCTTGACGGACTGGAATACATGTTCAGTCTACTACGTAGACCATTCTATACATTGTGACTGAAGTCACATGAAGCCGACTTGACAAAGAAAACGAAATAAACCTGAGCCTTTGGTTGCTGGTTCATGCTCAAACTCCTTCCCCATTGTGTAATTTTTAAGCCCTTTACTCGGACTTGGAACTGGCCTTCCAGACGCGCTTAATGGCCTCGGTGACGCCAACATCATTCGTCTCAAACTCGTATAGAGACACGCCAACAGCCACGGTCGCAATGTTCAGAGCCCACATAAAAATCTTGTGGAGGCCAGCATATGTGCGCTTGGGAATATAGTCAATGATGACGGACTGGAAGCCCATGTGAGAGTGTAGGAGCAGGGCCGAGCACAAGACGGCGTCGAGGGTCGGGTTGAGTGAGCCGGAAGCAAAGGGAGCGATAGACAGAGGAACGAGAGAGGCAGCGAGGAGGCGCTCAAAAGCCCAGTGGTACGAACCGTGGGCGGCGTTGGCGTGGGGGACAGGCGCAGGGTCGTTAACTAGAAGACCGAGGTGTTAGTATGAGGGACTAGAGGGGTCTAAACCGGGACCTCGGAAACGCAATCGGGCGCGATATTCGCGCCGACGAGTAGTTCGTACCTGTTCCGTGGATGACCTCTGTATTGAAGCAAAAAAGGTTAGCATTATCACCCTAATCAAAAGATATGGCAAGAACTGCTTACGGGGACCGGGAGGAAGGAAAGCTGGCCGCTTGCTGGTGGTGTGCAGGGCAGCGGCGCGGAGAACAGCATTGCGTGTGGCAGGCTGGGCGAAAGCGCTACGGCTCATGGCCGCCTGGCGCAGGATGGAGGAGCGCATGATGGAAGCCATTGTGACGAGCGATTGTGGTTGAAATGCCGCGATGACCCCAACCCGATTACTGCCGAGTAAGGAAACGGACGGACGGAGGAAGCTGAGGGGGATCGAGAGCAAATTCTATGGCGTCTCGAAATGACGGTCGGTCAAGCAGTTCTTTTCCGATCAATGTACGTTGCGGACAGCACGCGGGTTGTCTTGTCGGGGAGGCAAAAAGTTCGAGGTGGTTTTTCGATGATGCGGTTCCGCGCTGGGAACTTGCTGGTCCTGGTATTGCCGAGGATCTCTAATTAGGAGCTCTGCGATTGGTTGGCCTGCTCCCGAGCGGTGCAAGCGTGCGCGAACAGTCGGCGGCTGAAGAATATTCTTCCGAAGCCGCGCTAGAAGGAACCCATTTTTTGGCAGCATGTGAAGCTTTGCGCTACGGTTGGTGGTTGGCTCCACGCTAGAGTGCTCCACTGGCTACGTATAATTTTGGTTAAATTATTTTTCTTTGAGCAAGCTCAGTCGTGATTGTATCCTTTTTTGCGCCACGGGGCTTACTGTCTACCATCGGTGATCGAGTCCAAGGTTGCGAACTCTGAGGCGCGCACAGAGGTCTCCCCAACCTTTCCGAGCTATTTTCTGTCAAGGCAAATACAATGGCCGCCCGATTGACGGCCACTGCGCTGGCCCCTATAAGAACGACTTCGCAATCCCTTTGCGTCGGTCGTCAGCTCAGGCACCCTCTATGTCGAAATCAGCAGATACGCGGAATTGCACACTCGTATTTGCTCAAGGTCTCTGAAGGAGAGAAGCGCTGGAAAGAGAGGGCGAAACAAATCCAGGATGGAGAGCTGCGGCACGTGTGGGACATTCTGGACGAGCGAGGATACATCAAGGACGTGGCAGGGTATGCTTCCTGCAATAACTTGATCGCATCGAGTATCGCAATGTTTGAGACTAACCGCAACGAACAGAGACCCTGACAGAATCAAGGAAATCATGCGAGTCAAGCGAATTGGCGCGTACGTCGGAATCGACCCAACGGCCGACTCCATGCATATCGGCCACATGCTAGCGCTCATGCCTCTCTTCTGGCTGTGGTTTCATGGCCACCCTGCTGTGACGCTCATCGGTGGCGCGACAGCAAGAATCGGCGACCCCACCGGCCGCTTAACAAGCCGTCAGCAGCTATCCAACGCGGACATATCAAAAAATATCACCAAATTACATTACCAGTTGACAAAGCTGTGGCACAACGTCATTCAGATGCGAATCAAATACGGCTATAGCGACGACTGGGCAGCCAAGAGACATCTGCTCAATAATAACATGTGGCTTGGAGGTCTGACTACGTACGACTTCATAAAAAGACTTGCGAGGCACACCCGGATCGGTCCTATGCTTAGTCGCGACACAGTCAAGCGCAAAATGTCCGAGGGCGATGGCATGTCTCTGGGCGAGTTCATGTATCCCTTGATGCAAGGATGGGACTTCTGGCACATGTACAGCAAGATTAACATTCAGATGCAAATCGGCGGTTCTGACCAGTACGGCAACATTGTCGCGGGAATTGACGCACTCAAGACGATTCGAGAAACAGAGGAAGCACCGTATGCGCGCATGGAGACGGGATGGCAGCACGAGCCCATTGGCTTTACGGTGCCGCTGCTCACAGATTCCTCTGGTAATAAGCTCGGAAAGAGCGAAGGCAATGCCATTTGGCTGGACGAGTTCAAGACAAGTGCCTTTGATTTATACGGATACTTTATGTGCCGTCCCGATGAAGAGGTGGAGAAACTATTGAAGCTCTTTACCTTTTTGCCCATGGACCAGATCGAGTCCATCATGGAGCAACACAATGCGGACCCCACGAAGCGCATCGCGCAGCATAATCTGGCCTTTGAGTTTGTGTCTTTGATTCATGGATCGCAAAAGGCTTTGGTAGAGGCGCAGCAGCATCAGTATCGCTTCGGTGGCGAATTACCCAATATAACCAAGGAGCCAGAACCAA
Organism: Beauveria asiatica; assembly: GCA_038367545.1. Lineage (NCBI taxonomy): Eukaryota > Fungi > Ascomycota > Sordariomycetes > Hypocreales > Cordycipitaceae > Beauveria > Beauveria asiatica. The sequence continues at coordinate 29,826 of JAAHCF010000075.1, read as the reverse complement.
GCAGCGGTCTCATTAGCGCCAACACGCGTCCCCGAAGCGACATTAGGCTCCCACGCTCCGTCATGCAGCTGTCGCCCGCCAGACTGCTGTTTGCGGCTGGCCTGGCCCCCACCGCCGTCGAGGGTCAGCGCCTGGTCAAGCAGCAGGGCGCCTACGTCGCCGCGCAGCCCGGCCAGAAGCGCGGCCTCGTGCCCGGCAACCTCAACTGGACGCCGATGAAGATGTGGTACCCCGAGGAGACGGCCAAGTTTCTGCTCGACGACCGGATGCTCATCCTGCGCAAAGGCAAGCACAACGTGCGCATCATTGAGCTCATGGACGACGACGAGTGGAAGGCGAGCGGCCAGACGTACCCGGGCGAGCCGTACACGGGCGAGGTGCGCCGCATGAAGAAGGAGATTATCGCGCAGGCGGCCGAGCGCGGCGAGACCATGACCATGACGCAAGTCAACAAGATGCTCAAGAAAAAGGGCCGCGAGGCACGTCTCAGGGTGGCCAACAACCCGGAAATCGAAATGCCCAGCAAACTCGAGATGCGCGAGCGAACAAAGCAGACGCGCATGCACAGAGATGAGGAGAAGGCGGAGAGGAGGGCGGGGAGATCCAACAGCGGAGAAGACTATGGTTGGTGAAGCAGTATCGAGTGACTGTTGAATCTTTGATGTGGTTTAGGTCCACTTGTAAAACATGAAAGGGCATCTTCTTGTAAGATTAGATTGTGTATATTAACGGGCATAAGTAAAAGGCGAACATTAGAGACGTTATTTAGTTGGTTGTTCTGGATCCGACCCCATCAGCACCAGCATCATCTTGTGTAATAAAGTTTGGGGAGTCTTGCATGTATGCAATTCTCAATGGCCGATCCATTCATCATCTATAGAAAACGGCCAAGTCACCCTTTGGTACGGGAAGCTGCTTCAGCTTATCAATGACCTCGTCATTGGTCAAGTTGCGCTCCGTTATAATCTGGTCAAAGTGGTGACAACCGTCTGTGTATTTCTGCAACGGATCGGCGGCATCGTCGCCATCGACGGGCCGGGCCTGTCCGGTGGCCAGGGCGGCAATGTATTGCTTGGAGACGACGTACTTGTGGACGCGGTAAAGGCAGCCCTTGATGACGCCAAACTGGACGAAGCGGCGGATATCGACGTAGTTTATCACGTCGAAACCGGCGTCCTGATGGGCGACGAGCCACTCCTTGATGCTCTTGCCGGGGCTAAAAGACATCATGAGCTTGACGAGCATGAAATTGCCGACGCGGGCGGGGCCGTGGGAGACGTAGCCGGCGCACTCGTCGACCATGCCGTCGACATTTGCGACAAAGTCGTGGATGCCGGGGCGCGGCGCGTAGCAGGACCCAAAGAAGAAGATGTCGAGGAGCAGGATGGTGTCGTAGTAGAGGAGATGGCGAAGGGCCGTCTTGGCGAGCTCGAGGGAGACGGAGGCCTCGTGGGCGATGCGGCGGACGTCGGAGACGCCGTCAATCTTTTCAATGACGCGCTGCAGGGTCAGATCCCAGGTCGGGTCGACAATGTCAGCAAACTTGGTCTTGGCGACGGGGACGTGCCAACCCTTGACGGGAGGCGGGGTGGGGTGATGGGGAAAGAGCTTCATGTTGATGGTGTTGGCTTCATCTGTGTGACATGGTTAGCATGATTTCGGACGAGTAATCTGGGATGCGGAGAAGAGGCACGTACCGACTGGGATCATGCACTCGCCATAGTTGTTGAGATCCTCCTTGATGATCTCGAGCAGGCTCTCAATGGGACGGCGGGCGGCGGCCGCCTCATCGTCGCCGCCGTTACCCGTCGCTGCTGCTGCAGCCGCTGCGGCCGCGGCGGCGGATATGACGGGCCGGGCGTCCTGTCCGAGGCTCAAGTACTCGTTCTGCTTCTCCATCTCGGAAAAGGTGGCGGCGAGGCAGCGGACGACGCGCTCGTAGGCGGCGTGGTCGGCGTCGGCCTCGACGAGGAGGCCAAAGTTGAAGATGAATTCATTGCGCAGATACTTAGTGTGCGCAATGACGACGGGGTGGCAGAGGATGGTGTACTTTCCGTCGGGCGAGTTGATGGTGATGTAGCGGTTGCAAAAGGCCTGGCGCGGGATGATGTACTCTTGGAGCACGTCAAAGTCGATGAGGGGCGGGCGCGTCGAGTTTTCTGCGACGGTGATGCATCCGGGCGGCGACTGCGCGACGATCTTGGGGCCTGGTGGTTTTTTTGATTTGCTGTTTAGAGTGAGGGAGAGGTGGTGTGGGTGTGAGGTGACGGCATACCCTCTTGGGGGAAGAATCTTGCGTAGAAGATGCCCTGGATCATGATGGCTGCATTGTTGTGGGAGCGGAAAGCTGGCTGTCCACCGTGGGAGAGCTCGGTACAATGAATGGGCTAAGACCTAGGCCTTTTAGAGTCACCGGTTGGCCTGACAGCAATCAATAGGTTGGATTAAAAAATAAGCCGTCCCTGATGAGGACGGACACGTTGAGATCTGTCGTGATGAGCTTGCTTGGTGTTTACTTGGCCGATGTGTAGTGGTGCAGGTTGATCTGGGGCTTGCTGCAGGTGGAGTCTAACCGCCTTCAGCGAACGCTCTGGATTACGTGACTATTTACAGCGCCACTGTTTGATCACGCTTGTGAGTACCTACGGCTTCGTCTTTACAGATGTATTTATTGACTTTTGAGAACCATGTTAAGGTACAAAAGAGACTTTGTACAATAAGAATGTTTCAGATGCATCTGACGTTAAATGTGAGCGGGGTGTAGCAGCCGCGGCACCCGGAGTGATAAAGCTATCAGCCGATCAAGAATGAAAAGCTGGGGATCGCTTGTTTGATAACGAGACTACGGGAGGCTAAAAGGCTCAAGTCCATGTGGTGTATTACTATTCACATGTACTTGTATGGACTGATGAGCAAACAATGTCCGGAGGAGGCTGTGGACACTGATGGAACGCCAGCGTCATGATGAGGCGTGGAAGGGGCCGCAGAAACTGGTATCGCGTGCAAAGAACATGAGGGGGCGTTTAAGAAGCGGCTGAGATGGCGACAGGAATGTAGAGCCACATTGGATGAAAATTTTCGAGATGAAACCGCTGAGTTAGGAAGTAGAGATGATACAGATTAACCATCAGCAATCCGTTATCCGCCAGGCGTCTTCAGCGGCGCCTCTCCACTGGAAGTTGGTGATGAATGGGTCCACAAACTTTACCTACCTAGGTACCTAGGTAGGTAAGGTAGTTCCTAAATAAAAGTTAGTACTAGATTCAGGTGCCTTGCGCGTTGGTAAGCACCTACTACTAAATTGATAAGGTACCTTTCGTATTTTGAGTACTTGTAATTCGTGGTACTCTGAGGCAGCCAACGGGCCTTTTTTTTCTCTCGTCTCTCAATAATCATTCTTGTCAACTTTGTATCTGTCTTGTTTCTTCTTCTACACACCCCATCCACGTAATTTCTCTCACTTTCCCACTTTTTCATCCCGTCCCTCTGCCAGACGACATCTGCGTCGGGTCGAAGCAGGTAGGTAGTTAGTAGTTACCGCTTGCTCGCCCCGCCCATATCGCTCCCCCATCACACCCATCCCGGTCTCTCTCGCCTTCCACCCGCTTCACCCCGCCTCACCTTGCGCCGGCCAACAACTTGCCCAACACAGACTTCTCCCTCCTCGTCCCTCCCTCCCCCCCAACCGCCCTCGTCGTCGCAGCGCGCCATGGCCGACAACGCAGAAGCGGGCAGCGATGCCCAGATTACATTCAAGGTCAAGACCTCGTCTGAGGGCACACACACCATCACAATGCCCGACAGTGCCTCTGTCCTCGATCTCAAGAATAAGCTTGCTGGCGACGACTTTGAAAACATCCCCGTCGAGCGCCAACGCCTCATCTACTCTGGCCGTGTCATGAAGAACGATGATACCCTCGCCACATACAAGATCAAGCCCAACAATATCATCCACATGGTCAAGAGCGCCGCCAGTAACCCTCCCCAGCCAGCCTCGTCCGCCTCGGCTCCCGCGCCACAGGTTCTGCCCACAAACATGGCCTCGGGAACCGCCAACAACCCTCTTGCTGGCCTGACTGGCGCTCGCTATGCCGGCCACCAGGTGAACCTCCCGGGTATGGACATGTTTGGTCCCGATGGTGGCGTAAGTTTGTGCTCTCGTCCACGCAACCAACCACCACAAGTCCTCATTGCCTCATTTAGCTAACACGTTGACTCAGATGGGCCCTCCCATGAGTGAGGAAAGCATGGCACGCATGATGTCCGACCCCAACGTCCAGCAGACTATGAATGAAGCTCTCAACAACCCCGACTTTATCAACATGCTCATCGAGTCGAACCCTATGCTCCGCGACATGCCCAACGCTCGTGAACTCATCACCTCGCCCTTCATGAGAGAGATGATGAGCAACCCTGCCATGCTCAGCAATGCCATGCGAGTGGGGCGCGGTATGCGTGGACTCGACAGTTTCCCTGCGCCAGGCGCAACCGATACCACACCACAGAATTCCGCCAATGCCACCAGCAATGGCGCCCAATCCCAGGGGCAAGGGCAGCAGAACCCCCTCACCAACCCCGCCTACCCCTTCGTCAACCCATTCGGTGCCGGCGCAGTTCCTGGTATGAGTTTCTCTGACATGATGCAAAGCCTCACTGCCGCCGGCTTTGGAGGCGCCGATGGCGGTGCCGGCACCGGAGCCAGGACACGAAGCGAAGGCCAAGGAGAGACTGGCGCGGGTGCTGGTGTCAACGCGCAGAACCCTTTTGCCGCCCTCTTTCCTGGAGGCACAGCCGGGGCTGGTGGCGCCGCCGCCGCCGGCAATCCATTCGGCATGAACCCGGAGCAACTTGAGCACATGTCCCAACTCATGCGTACCATGACTGGTAATCAAGCTGGCAGCGCTAGCCCAGCTGCACCCCCCGACAACCGACCTCCAGAGGAACGATACGAGGAGCAGCTCCGACAGCTCAACGATATGGGCTTCGTTGATTTCGACCGCAACGTCGCCGCGCTACGACGAAGTGGAGGAAGCGTGCAAGGAGCTGTAGAACATTTGCTCTCTGGCTGAGCTTGAAGAAAAACGAACGTGGTTAGGTGCGTGTGAAGGGCAGCATTGCTTTTTGTTCTTATACATATACCAGAGGGTGGGCACTTGGTGGATGCACAAGGATGACGAATGAGTGAAGACGCTTAGGGCAGAAACGGAAAGGTCGTGTATTATTCTCTACCTAGGCACAACAGAGCATGTATACCACTTGAGTATCTTGTCCAAGTGCTAGCCGTCGAAGCTGAATAGACAGCAATAACTTTGATTCGTGAACGATCATGTCAAACTTGCTCTCGCGAGTGTCGTCGCCTATCGTCCAAGCTCGAGGCGTAAGAGTGGCCGGCCCCACTCGGCACCGTGAAGGGCCGACTCTTGACCGGCTGCTGCTCAAGACCAGTCATCCGCAGATGTCCCCGAAACTGGTTATCCTGCAGCTCATCCGGAGAAATATCAAGCAGCCCCGCATACATGGGTGCGAGGTGTTTCGGCCCTCAAGGGCGTGGGGATGCGCGCCGCTTCCTGAAAAATCCCTACGAGCACCACCTCCAGCGTCTCGTGCACCGGCACGGCGACTGGCATATTTGAAGACGGGAATATGAGTCTGTGGAACTTGTAGCTGAGAACGGGAGAGACAGCGACTTGCGGTTGCTGGATGGGGGGTGGGGGGGAATGGGGGGGGGGGGGGGGGGGGGAGTTGGTTTTTTTTTTTTTTTTTTTTTTTTTGGGGTGTGCTTTGTATCCTTGTTATGATTAGATGTGAAGCGGCAGAACTCACCCTCAATAAAAGAAAAGGAAATCATGGCCAGGTTTCCTCTCAACTACATGGGGAATGTGAGATTTTGATGGTGGCTGCCGATTGTGATCAATGTGGCGTACACGTCTCGAATAGTAAAACGCCGCCAGTAAATTTTATGACGTTTGTAATTCTCCGATTCAAGTCTAACGGTATTCGAGAGTCGATAATAAGTAGGAAAAAAAGTTGGATATGATTGACCGAGTTTGATCAACGTAGTATTTAGCACCTGGCATCTGCTCGTCACCGTACAGTATTGTCGTGGGCCGACCGACAGAGGCCTGCTGGCCAACTGCGACTTTGCCTTTTCAACGCGAGCGGCCAGATGGCACGAATCTTTTGGGTCATGTCCCGTGCTCGAATGTGGAAGCGAGTAAAGCAGTCATGCTGGCCAAGTCTCCGGCGACGCTACTATTTAATATAGGTACGGAGTAGTTCCCCGGACAGAGTTCCCGCCCTGGACCTCGGCACCTTCCCCCGCGGAATCCCCGCTAATATCGAAGCGTAAAGCCCGGGGGGAAGAAGGGCAACCGGCGATATAAACTCCGCTCTTTTGGGGCAGCTTTGATCAAACTAATTGTGCTCACTCATCTTTTATTTCTGTTGCTTCTTTTCTTTTTCAGAAACTCATCTTGTGCTGAATCCTTTGCATCGGCATCACTTCCATTTCCCATTTCATCTACTTGTAGGATAATTGCGCAAGCAAAGCACAAGCCGGCGCGCGCGCGACCCGAATCAACCAGACATTATGAAGGGCATCCAGATTACGGAATACGTCAAGGTGCGCTTTACCGGCAGCACATGAAAACGCACAAACAAAATATTCCGTCCAAATTGATCACTTTGCGCCACAATGTATTCGCAAGGTTTGGCTAATGTAGAATCAAAATCGCATCAGGGGCCCGAGGAGCTCAAGGTCGTCGACTTGCCGGACCTGCAGCCAGAGGACGCCGAGTACACGATCAAGGTGCACGCCGCGGCGGCCAACTTTTTCGACATTCTCCAGATCCAGGGCAAATACCAACACCAGCCTCGTGCGTTTTGCTCGCTCCTGTTTCCTCAACACCCCCCCCTTTCTTTTCTTCCCTCTCTTTTTGCCTGCAGCTTCGTCTGACACACTCCCACAGCCTTTCCCTGGACCGCCGGCGTTGAATTCTCCGGCGTCGTCGTCGCCGTCCCCAAGGACCCCGAGACCAAGCCGCTATATCCCGTCGGCACCCGCGTCTTTGGCGCCTCGCAGGGCGCCTACGCCGAGCACGTCCACGCCGCTGAGCAGACTATCCTGCCCGTCCCCGAGGGCTGGTCCTTCCAAGACGCCGCCGGCCTCTTCGTCACCGCACCGACGAGCTACAGCGCGCTTGTCCAGCGCGCCGGCATCAAAAAGGGTGACTGGGTGCTGGTCCACGCCGCCGCCGGCGGTGTTGGCCTGGCTGCTGTCCAGAGTCAGTAACACTTTTTTTTTTTTTTTTTCAGTTTTCACTCCTCATCAGAAAACAATGGGGGGGAAAGACCTCTCAACTAACAGCGAAAAAAAATACCAGTCGCCAAAGCGTTTGGCGCCACCGTCATCGCCACCGCGTCGACGCCGCGCAAGCTCGAAATCGCCAAGCAGTTTGGCGCCGACCACGTTCTCTCGTACAACGACCCCAACTGGCCCGCGCAGGTCAAGGAGCTGACGCCCGACGAAAAGGGCGTCGACATTGTCTACGATCCCGTCGGCCTCGTCGACAAGTCCACGAAATGCATCGCCTGGAACGGTCGCATTCTCATCATCGGCTTCGCCGGCGGCAAGATTGAAAAGGTCGCCATGAACAAGGCCCTCCTCAAAAACATCTCCCTCGTCGGCCTCGCCTGGGGTGCCCACTCGCTGCACCAACCCGAGCTTGTGCCTGTTGTCTGGAAAGGCGTCCTCGATTTAGTCCGCGAGGGCAAGCTCAAGGGCACCCAGTACACCGACGAGGCGTTTGTCGGTCTCGACCGCGTCAAGGATGGCCTCAAGGCGCTGGCAGGACGCGATACTTGGGGCAAGGTCATTGTCAAGATTGCGCCCGAGGCAGATAGCAAGCTGTAAATGAGCCTTTCATCGAATAGATGCGGGCACTCAAAGAATCAAAAGAGTAAAACAGACAGAACCAAGAAGAAGGGGTCTATCTCATCAAACAGTCTATATTTGCTTATATTGTTCATCTAGTCGTGTGTCCATTATCGCGTTCATCAGAAATGAGACCACACGGATCGGGAGATCTGCGTCCCCGTCTTATTGAACCAGGCCCGCCATAGTCTGAAACTTGGCAATTACGTCCGGGTCCACGTTGACAGCCCACTGCTCCTGGAACGCCGACTCGCCGCCTGCGCGGCCAACAAGGTCCTGTAGTCTCTCTCGAACAAAGACGGATGCTTGGACCGTGTGAACAGGATCGCTGGCCATCATCTGTCGCTCCGTGATGCGCTTCGGGGTATCGTACTCTGTTGCTTCGTCTCCTAGCTCGCCGAGGTCTCCCACCAACATGTCACGGCCATTGGGGGTGCCCTCTTGTAGCTCCGCCAGAATCGTCGCCCACATGTCAAAATAATCCTGCAGTTTACCGAGAACCAGCTCCTGCATCGGAGAAGGCAGCTCCAGTAATCGAGTGAGTCCAAGTAGATGTAGCTTCTGACGAGGAAGATTATCCATATCATGGATGTACGAGAACCACTCGGCGGACAACCAGTTCCACACTTGATCTAAAGCGCCGAAAGACGCCAGCAGCTGCACAAACAGGGACGGTTCAGCTAATGCCAGCCGCGAAAGAATGGCAAAATAGTCTCCCTCAGTCACTGTGTTCAACTTACTGACCCTCCTATTCGGGCCGGTTGTCTGGGCGGCTTCCCAAGCATCGCGCAAGTTTTCCACGATTAATCGCATAAAGCCAATGTCTACCATGTCTCGAATAATGACAGAGATGCCGTCAGACCCTCCGAGCTCAGCAGCGGCGCGGATCAGGTATTCGATACACACAGTAGCAGAACGAACTTGCCCTCTACTCTTTGATGTGAGAGCGCTTGAAAGTGCAGTGAGTGTAGCAGTGCGCATATCACCTTCAAGCATGGCTGAGGGTGCAAGTAAGATGTAGGACTGCACTGCTGTCATGGCTTCGGAAGCCGTTTCTTGTTGATATCCTAGAAGAGGAAGTGCTGCATCTGCAAGGTCGAGCACTTCCTTGGTTAAAGGAGGCTTACTTTGTTCCAAAATCGCATTCCAAAGCTCCAGAGATTCGTCAATGAGATGTACGTGCAGGTCAGAGCCTGCTCTGGCGGCTTCTCCAAGCAGAGGCATCATGAAATTATGGTAGCGCTGTGATTCGTTGCCCATGCTCATGACAAGGGCGGCAAAGATGGCAATGATATGTTGCTTAATCATGTACTCTTCCGATTCGGAATTTTCCCACACTTTGGGCAGTGAAGTCATCAATTGATCACCAAACTGTGCCACCTGTTCCTCCATGCGCATAACCAAAATTCGAACAGATTCCAGAATAGCAAGCTTCGTTTCGTCAATCGCCACATTCTGGACAAGATGGACAAGCTGGCGCAGAACATCCGCAGTATATGGTAGGAAGGCTTCGACACTGAATTCTAGCTCGTCGGCAATCCATCGAAGCTGTCGAGCGGCAGTAATCAGCACGACTATGTCGTTTGTCTCGTCTTCGGGGTTCAGGAAATGACGAAAGATCTGATACACGACTGGTCGGCTTTGGTCTGAGAGTTTGACAGGTGCCCATTGGCTGATCAGAATGGCGATGCGGCGTCTGAGAACTCGAAACAGACCACCTGATTGCTGCGCATCACGAATTAGAGTTGAGGACAGGACTGCTTCAAAGTCGAAAGAGTTGACAACATGGGCGGCCGATAGACCCATAGCGGTATAAATAGCCTCTTTGGTGGCAATATCCACCTGCGGATTCTGCGCACTCTGGAAATATTGCAACAGGGGAGGAATAAGGAGCTTCTTGTAGTTCGTAAGAAGGTCCAGGAAAAGCTTTTCAGCACATGGGCGCACCTCCCATTCATAGGCATTGCCTTCGCTCTGTTCCTGTTGCTCCCAGCTTTCAGGATCCTCTTCCCACGCCTCGAGGTCGGATCTGCGAAATACAAAAAGGTGAGTGATAATGGCGTTGACAATCTGGACAACCAGCTCATCTTTCAGCAGCTGAGTCTTGATGATATCGCGCGCACGATCTTGCTCTTCTTTTACCTCTGGCGTGCGATACTTGAACGTCTGCAACGGCTGAAAGGCAGCCCTAACACATGCGCGCAAGAGCAAAAGACCCTTGAGCGCAAGTCTTTCCTGAAGGGGGCCCTCGGCCTTTGCTTTGACATCGTCTTGACTCTGACGAATACCCCCAGACGTGTCAAAGACCTCCGCAAATTTGGAAATCAGGTCCCAATATGCGTGGACTAGAGGTACGGAATTGGGCAAAAATGCAAAACTGGCGGCGTGTTGTTCGGCCATGTCGATGTGGAGCTTGGTAAACTGAAGTAGGTGCTTGCCCACCATCTCACTCGAGGCATTATCATCATTGACAAAGGAGAGAAATTGGCCAAACTGGTTCTGAGAGAACATCCAAAATTGCTCGACGGTCGAGTCACTGTGCGGACGGTCGTAGCCAACGACTACGAGGCGGCGAAGAGTTCGAATTGCAGAAAGGCTATTGCGCATAGCGATAGTTGCTTCTTCCTCATTGCCCTGTCCAGAAGAGAGATAAGAAACCCATATGTTGGACTTTTCAGCGTAAATCTCAGACAACACGTAGACGATTTCGGGAGTGACAGACTGAAGGGCGGTCTGGGATTTCCGCAAGCGCGCAGTGCCAAGTTCCTTTACGACTCGAAGCAGGATTTCAAGAGCGCCATGTAGGTGGTGTTGGTTGCCATCTTTGGAGGAGCGCAGTAAAGAAATGATGGTGGCGAGAGCATCGGGCCAGTCGGACGGATAGTCGATGCGAACAATCTTGGCGATGACCAGGGCATTGTGCAAGGCCAGCTTGCGTTCCGGCTCGCCGACCGTTCCTTGAAAAAGGCGAGAGCGGATAGCAGCCTTTTCTCCCGGTTGGATGCTAGCTTTCGTCAGGGCGTATATTCTCCACAATCGGTCAATTCCATTCTTCAGCTGGATGATGGCGAGGAAGCGAGCGTCGAGAGGGAGCGACTGGTCGAGAAAAGCTGTCTGCGAGTTGGTCAGTGGCCTGAAAGTCTGATAAAGCACCAGGCACGCGTGAAATCCAAAAAGCATACCTGCAGTCCCGAATAGTAGCCTGGCTGACCGCTTTCACTCCAAGCCAAAAGCTGTTGCCCCGCGGCTTGCCGTTGTGCATATGCTGTCGATGATGCTCCCAGGAGGGCGCGACAGAGAGTTTCGAAGCTCAGTGGATTAGCCTCGCCGGGGACTTCGATAGAGAAGCTCATGGCGGCAAGCCTGCACCGGGAAGATGTGCAACCTTGGTCAAATTCACCGCGAATGCAGCTGATGCGGCGGGACGATGCTGATGAACGTGAACGAAGTTTGTCTGGTGGGGGTTTATTTAGTTGGGCGTCTGTGAAGGCCATGACCCCGCCTCAATTGCAGCTGTGCAGCATGCAACGTGGGCGACGCCATATCCCCGGGTGATACTGGGGAGTTTCAGGAATCGAAGCTAATGGAATTCGCCAGGTCATTTTGTGTGATATCAATGACTATATTTACGAGACCTTGTGTGCTGCCACTGTGCTATTTCATCGTCGTGTTGTACCTGAATTAGGCCACCTGCGCTGGACCCCTACAACCGTAGCCTGGACTGTAGTGGGCCAGCAGCTGCCAGCTCCGGGATTCAAAATTTCCAAACCATTACACTGACAGCTGGAGCTTTGAAATCGCGTCACAGGTCAGTCAGCTTCCAGAACGAGTGAACCGCTCATACACACTCGCATGCTGCGCTCGCAAGCCACGAGGCGCGTCGTCTCGCTTGCCATACAACGTCAATGGACATGCTCGAAATGTCCGCCGCGCCGGTCCTACTCGCAGAAGCTGGAGAAGCGTGAACCTCCTGACCACCGGAAGCTTGGCCACCAGCAGGAGCTATTCATCACGTCCGCCTTCAGTCCTGGGTCGCCAATATTCCTTCCTAGTGGAGCGCGCATATTCAATCGACTAGTAGACTTTCTTCGAAAGCAGTACGTGCGATATGGTTTCGAGGAAGTCATCACTCCCACGATCTACAAAAAGTCGCTATGGGCCAAGTCCGGACACCTCGAAAACTATGCGGACGACATGTATACAGTCATCGGTAATAAACGACCGGCCGCAGTCGAGCAATCAGAGGGATGCTGCGGCACGAAATCAAACGAGCAAAGGGTGGTTGAAGATGAGGACGACAGCGAATACGGTCTCAAGCCCATGAACTGTCCTGGCCACTGCCTCATCTTTGCGTCGAAACTACACAGCTATCGTGATCTGCCAGTACGATACGCCGACTTTAGCCCCCTCCATCGCAACGAAATATCAGGCGCGCTTTCCGGGCTCACTAGAGTCCGCCGCTTTCACCAGGATGACGGCCACATCTTTTGTCGCCCCAGCCAAATAGAGGAAGAGATTAAGAAGACACTCGACTTTGTCAAAGTAGTCTACACTACACTAAAATTCGGCGTAAGCTATCGGCTGGCATTATCTACACGGCCAAAGGATCACTTCATAGGCACAGAAGATGAATGGAACAGAGCAGAGGAACGTCTCCGCCGCGCGCTTGATGCATCGGGCATGCCGTGGAGTGTCAACGAAGGTGACGGTGCTTTTTATGGGCCAAAGATTGATATTGTGCTCAAGGACTCGGACGGCAAGGAACACCAAACTGCGACGGTTCAGCTCGACTTTCAGCTGCCGAAGCGATTCGAGCTGGAGTACCAAGCACCAGCCCCAGAGTACGAGGCTCGCGGCGAAACTACAGAAGATGCTACTCTGCTGGCAGAATATGGACCTGTTCGACCGGTGATGATCCACCGCGCCGTGCTTGGGTCTGTTGAGCGTCTCATGGCTCTGCTGATTGAAAACTACAACGGCAAGTGGCCGTTCTGGCTGAGCCCCAAACAAGCCATTATTCTCACCGTCAATACAACTGCTCCCGTCGTGGATTGGGCAGAAATGGTCCGCGACGTCCTGCTAGGTAACGTTCCCAAATCATACACCGGTGAGGAGACTCCAGCGTCAGATGCTGGCATCGCCTTGTCAGGCCAAACAGGCCTTGCAGTGGACCTGGACACGACTGCCAGGTCACTGGGCGCAAAAATTAGAGAGGCGCGAAGTAATGGCTACAGCCAGATCCTCGTGGTAGGCGACGCAGATGTACAAAATAAACAAGTCAGCCTGGGCAAGGAGCGCATATCCCCTGGAGAGATGAGAGATAGAATGATGCAAATGGTGGACCGATTTGAATAATGTAGTAATAGCTACTTGTACAACAATACAATGTAAGCCTGCTTGCTAGGCAGCAATAACTATTGACCAAGTTTGTCAAGCTTCTCTCCTGGCCTAGCCATGGGTGCTCAGCATTACAATGAGAACAAATGCTGGTTTTGCGTAAGCGGCGCACTCGCCGCGGCGCCATGATGGGTGGGCTCTTTAGCGGCGACCATGGTTGTTGCCATCAAGCTCGGCTGCAGTCCACCCTCGCGAGGTGTGGCACCGCACTCGCTTATGCGGCGGCTCGCGGAAGATGGTATCGTCTGATTCTCAAGTCATCGACAGACTGTGCATCTTCATCTGTCGGCTCGACCGCGGTTGTGAGGGTGCGCAAAGGCCGATCTGCGATGAACACGGGTCAGCTGTGCGAGGACGGATTTGGCGTTTGCTCGTTGCAGCGGCGGGACTTACGACTTGAGTTCGGGGTCCACGGCACCGCCAGTCTGCTCGACGCGTTCAATCATGGATTGGCGCTCATCGAGCTGTTGGCGCATATAGTCGACCGTCTTTTTAAGAACGAGTCCCTCGGATCGACCCTGGCCCTCGAGACCAGGCACCAGCTCCGTCAGCCGGTCAAAGCCTTCGCGAATCGCCTGCCTGCGCTTTTGCTCTATTGACAAAAGTTAGTTGATCATCTCCGTCGTTGTATATATCGCTCTGCGCGCATATCTGGAGTGCTGCGTTGGGGGAGAGGCCGGGCGAGCGCAAGGTGGACAACTGACCAGAGGCAATGTGGTTCTGTTTCTTCTCTTCCTCGGTAAGACGGGGCTTGTCGTCGCCATTGGCGTTGGCGGCGTCGGCCCCGGTCGTGTTGTTTGGCGAAGACGACATGATAAAGAATAGATGAGCTGCACGACAAATTTCTGGGCTAGTCTTTGCGAGAATGATGGTTCAAAGGTTGTCGCCAGGACGGGCTGGCAGGTTAAATCGAGTCTGCCGTCTTTGGTGGGGGATCACATGCGCAGCGCCAAACCCACGCAAGATGCTTTCCGCTTTCCCACCACCACCACCACCACCACCTTGGCACCCACAGCATCGGCGCTGGAAGCCAAGAAGGGCTTGCAGCGGCCGCAAGGGGAGCGAGGGGGAGCCACTGAATCCCACTCATTTACATGTCTGTGCAAGCCGTGGCATTTCTGGCAAGCAGGGGTCTTGCCCCAGATTGCTTTCGAGTGGCATGACGCACTCGGCGCGGCGCTGATTAGCCGTAAGCCACTCATGGCTTAGTGGCCCTCTGAATGTAGACAGCCGAGGACCATCATGCCGCGTATCATTTGAAATGCGCCGATCAGGCCGTATGCATGCACGAGACCCCCGTGGAATCCAGGCCGAGGGAACTGGCTTACAAGGCTGCCATGGCCGTATTGCCATCCGGTCAACGACACTCGCAAGCGACGGTCTGCTGAGGCTCTTGAACGACTTGATACACTTGTCGCGTCAGGTGGCAGTTGCGCAAGCCGTAATTCTTGAATTAAATTGACCGAGATGCGATACAATTGTACAAACATGTAAGGCAACAGGTGCGCAGGTACCTCTCCATTGTGGTACCAGCGGCATTCGAGGTCTGCCTGTTTCACATGTGCTGCGTACATGTCAATCACCCCAGTGCGCCATGAGAGCTGAACCATGAGATGAAATCTATTACCTTTTATTTTCTCAGCCATCAGACTCGGCCTCTTCACCCTCAAAGTCCACCTCGTCCTGGCGAAATATGACCTTCTCCGCCAGCTGCAACGTCTTTTGCACAGGCAAACCAATGACATTGTCCATGCTGCCCTCAATCTTTTCAATCAGGAGCAGTCCAGCGATCCCCTGAATCCCGTACCCGCCAGCCTTGTCTACGCCTTCGCGCGTTTTAACGTACGCCTCAATGACATCATCCGGCAAACCGTTTTCCTCGCTGTAAAAGTAGACCTTGGTCTCCACCGTTTCTGTCGCCATGTCGTAGCCTGGGTGGCGCGCATCTTCTCGGGGAGCAATAGCAGTAACCGAAGTCAATACGCGATGCATCCGAGAGTCGCGCAAGAGCTTCAGCATGGCAACGTGGTCGGCTTCGCTGCGTGGCTTCTCCAGGATGCGGCCCTCGCGGGTGACGATGACGGTGTCGGCCGCGATGACAAGTTCTGGATCGGGTATGGAGTTGAGATGTGTCTCGAGCGATTTCGAGTACACGTCAATGCCCTTACGACGGCCCGTTTCTGAGACATACTCCCACGGACCGTATATCGTCTTGTCCAAATCTTCGGGTATTGTGGATGGCGTAATCTCAAAATTTCTCAGGCCAATCTGCCATATGCTGTCAGACACGCCCGTTGCAGCGGCAGCTGCCGTGTACTGACCTGCTGAAGAAGCGCCTTTCTGCGTGGGGAAGCGGAAGCTAGGATGACGCGCTTCGAGTTGAGGTGTTTGATGATGGGGATGTCGAGCGGCGCCGGGCCCCGGCGAAGTCCTGGAGGGGGGGGAGGGCGCGCACTGGTCTTGGGCTCCGTCAAAGCTTCGTCGTAGCCCGGAGGCGGGTCTTTCGGTGTCCCCGAATCGGCCATGTTGTCTGGTGGCATACGGTTCAAAGTGGCGAGCCGTAGGTGAGAGAAGAAGCTTCGGTGATTGCGTTGCACGGGTTCAGGTCAAGACCAGAGCTGCCACAGCGGGGCGCGCCAGAGCGCTACTAGCCACTGTACATAGAAGCACATGGGTTAGTTGAGGGTTTCAAGTTCTTGGAAGCAAATTTCCATTAACTTCGCAGAAGGCAAGCAAGAATAATCCTACAGCATAGATAAGCTGAAAGCTGAAAACTACCATTGCCCCTTGCAACAGTGTTTAGCTGGGTTTCAAAGAAGTTGACCGTCTGTATCATGAAAGAATTGAGGTCTCGTCTACTGCTTTAACACCACATCCCATTGGAACCAGGACTTACCGTACTTGAGCCCCGAGCAAGGTTTCGGCATAATCTCTTATTCTCTTTAACAGACCTTTTTAATCAAAAAGTTGAGCACCTCTTTACGTGAGCAGTAGTTACAACTCGAAGATCGAAATGACTGGAGACACGGGCAGATGGCGCTAGTCCCATTCAGGACTGCACAGTATTTTGTTGGCTGACTGCCTTTTCCAGCCCCTGCGCTTTTCTGCGTACCAGGACAAAGACCACCACCAGCTCAATCACGCCAAAGCTTGACACTACTCAGAACGCTCACGCGCAGCATCAAGCCGCCATTTAAAAATTGGCCAACGGTTGAATCATTGCGCGTACGCACATTTGCAATACGAAAAAAGGCGCACGACGTCCGCCCAGGCGCACGCTACCAAACGTCTCGAAACGCGAGTTCTGCGACCTAAGCACGCGTCTGCCAGTTAGCGGCACTGGCCTGGGCACTTGCATTGTGCGCCTGCTGCCGACACGATCGATTAGCACGCGATCTTGAGAATCTAGAGTCGCTATTAGACGCATCATAAGCATCGTCAGCCGCCCTGCCGCTACGGCGCTCCCGCAATGGATAGCAAGCGCAAGGCCGACGCTGGAAGCAGCGCCGACGCTGGCGACCGCTCCTCGAAACGTCGCAAGGTTTCGGTACGATTATACAGCAACCATCGGTGTGAATATGATGCAGGCCGTGTGACTTGGATGGATGACTTTCATCACATCTCTGTTTCTTGCTACATACGATGCGCCGTCATTGCGGCGCAATGATGCTAATAGCTATTCAGGACTTTGATCTCACGAAAGGCGAGACCAAGGAATCAACTACTGCATACGGACTTGCATTCCTTGAGCAGATCCGCCGTACCTCCGATAAAAAGTAGAAATTATCACACATCTCCGCAGCTGCAGCTACTGACTTGTATGCAGTGGCCGTTTAATCGCAACCTACTTTGAGAAGCTACTTCCCCGACAAGGCAATGCCGATTACTACAAGAAGACCCGAATGCCAATCTCGCTTGAAATCGCCGAAAGAAAACTTGAAAAGGGCGACTTCAAGAACATGGCGGAGCTTGAAAGCTACTTTAAGCGCATGATTTCAAACGCAAAAGAGTTTTATCCGCGATCATCATCTGTCTTTGACGACGCAGAGCGATTTCGTAAAGCTCTCAGCAACTACATGACGAAGAATAATCCGGCGTATGCAAAGCGGGGCTACCAGGCTTTCCCAACACCGTTGCCCGAAGAGGATGCCGAGGGTGAGGACGCTGGTGATGATGATCAAGAGGCCGAGGGCGAAGATGGAGATGCAGAGGAAGAGGAGCAAGGAAAACAGGACCAGGTGAAAGAGCAGGTGGAAGAGGGAGAGGAAGAGGAAGAAGACGAGGGCCCGCGCCGAAAGTCAATCATTATCAAGAGAAAAGAAGAGCCTACTTCCTCTCGTTCGCGACCTCGACGATCGTCTGCCTATCAAGCCAGCCCCAAGCCTGTTACGCCGGCAAAAGCTGACGGCCATCAATATGAGGGTGTTCCTTACAAGGGTCTCACCTTCCAAGAAGCTCAAGAGAAGATTGTGGAAGAGATGCTTAGGCATCGCGAGCCCGAATACGAGGAAGTCTACTTTGAGCCTTTTGTCAATCTGCCTCCTCGGGCTTTGAAAGACTACTACAGAATAGTCACTGACCCTCTGTCGCTAAAGAAGCTCCAAAAGATTGTCAAGGGCATTCAGGGCCGCGGTGAGCTGACAGGTGTTAGCGAGTTCAAGTCTTGGGCCGCTTTTGCAGAAAAGTCCAAACTGCTTTGGACAAATGCCTACTTTTACAATGAAGAGGGCAGCGAGATTTATACTCTTGCACAGGAACTAGAGGTTTGTTGCAACCCTCAGCAGAAAGAAAGGGCTCATTTCTGACAATCAGTAGAAATTTTTTAACGCACAGCTCAAGAAAGCCAAGGCGGCGGTTGCAGAGCCTGTACAATCAAAGATAAAGCTCCGGGTCGGTGGCCACGCGGCTAGTGACACCCCAACAAGCAAGAAAATCACCATCCATGTTGGTGGCCGTGGTAATGAAGAGTCGCCAGCTGCAGACACAGAGGTGCCCGATACAAACGGCGAGGCTGCCAATGGCGCTGCAACTCCTGCGGCTCAGGGCGAGGACGGAACACCGTCCAATGCTCCCACACCGGGCCAGCTCCCGCCGGGTGCTCCGCGACCACCGCAACTGTCGGAAACTCCTGTTCCTGCGCCGCCTCCAGCGCCGCCGAATCCCGCCCAAAATAACGAAACAAGGCGGCCTCGCGGGCCTGGCAAAGGTGAGACGCTCAAAATCTGGACAACGGTTCGTGAAACAATGCTAAATCTAGACTGCAGGCATCGGAGACGCGCTCCTCTCTCGACTGACCATTCTGGCCCATCCCATGCTGCAGCTCGCCCAGCCCATAATGGGCTCCATCTACCCCGATGCCAAATACCTGCAGCAGTCGGGCGTCATCAACGTGCCGCCGCACTGCACGCGCGTCTTCGTCGTCACCGCGCTGCCCGACTTCTTGCACGAGCGCCACTACAGCCTCTGGACGCTCATCAACAGGCAGCCGGTGAAGCCGTACCCGCAAATGGTACCCGGTCAGCAGCCCCAGGAGCTCGCTTTCGAGGTCGGCCTGCATCCCGGCGTCAATGTCGTCGAGGCCCACCTGATTGCTGCCATTCCTGGTGATCAGCGTCAAGCAGGCGCTCCCGAGGCCGAGTTGGAAATTTTTACTGCATACGTCAATGTGATGAAGAATTAAGGAAAAGAGTTGAAGTTGCGGTTGGAAGTCTAGTGGACTACCAAGAAGGCGATGTTAATGCTGATGTTTTCTGTCCATTTTTTTCTTGTCTCTGTATAAGTTTCTTTCAGGCCGAATTGGGAATTTCTTACGAATCTTTGGGGAGAGAGCTTACTAGGGAAAAGGCTTCAGCTCGACGCCGTCGGTTTGGCGCTACACTGTCTTGGGCACCACTGATGATTTGTTTGTGTATTAATGGGTGTTTTTCCTGTCAAGTGAAGTGCAAATCAACAAAACATGATTCTAGCCCTACGCTACCTCTGCGGCCCGTGACGTGAAAAACAATCGCAGGACATTGTGGGTAATGTGTAGCTATTGGGAGTACTGGATTCGCAAGTGAGCAAACGAAACTAAGAGCGCTAATGCCATGCTGCCTATATCATATACAAAGATTACAGTGAAGGCCCTGCTTTTCCTTTCACATGTCCAAAAACTTCATCGCTTCATCCGCCTCCCGTGACCAATCTCAATTCGCCGGGTACTGGTTGAATGGCACGAGGTTCTTCAGCTGCGATTGAATGTCGACAAACTTGTTCTGCTTCAGGTCGAACCAAGCGACAACGTAAACAGCCATGTAAGCCTTCTTCCCTGTTACCTGAATCAAGCCATCCACCTTGATGCAGCCAGGGCCGGGGCCCCGCCGCGCGGGCTTCCAGCTCTTCGCCAATGTCACCAAGGCCGCCGATGTGGCGCGCTGCAGAGTGGTGGAGGTCTCAGTCCCGATGGACACCACTGACTGGTGGTTCTTTTTCAAATCCTGCAGCCCTCGGTTCGCGCTGGGACCGACAGTCTCCAGCTGCACGCGCTGCACCATGGTCGGCTCCCACGCCGGAAGTTGTTTGGCCGGCGGCTCGGCGATGCCCAGGAATATGGCCATGTCGGAGGCTAGGCCTTTGCCGTAGGCGCTGACAAAACTCAATGCCGCCTTGGCCACGGCCGCGGGGTAGATGGCGAGATATAAATGCTTCGCTGCGAGCGAATCAATAGGGCGGTGCGCCCAGTAAATTCCGTCGTCTTGGATGCTGATTCTGCAATGACAGTCAGTACAGTGGAGTCGCAGCTCTGACGAGCAAAAAAAAAAGAGACTTACCCAGCTACGTAATGTTTAGGTGGCGGTTGGGTGGGAAATATTGTATCGAGCCAGTACTGGGATACCTGGATATCTTTGCCGCCGAGTATTCGAACGTACTGGTCACTGTTCTCAATCGCTTTACACATGAGATCGGCCAGCTTGCCTAGAAATTCCGGGTTAGTACGACTAGACACTGTCTCGATTTGGCGGCCCAAGTTACTCACGTGAGATATCCTCGCGCGCATCCCTCTTTCGGCTGAAGGTAACAAATTCTTGCCACTCTGGATCGCTGTTTCGATATGGTGGCTGGCTAACCTCGCTTATGCTGAACGGCATGGGCAGAAACAGTATCGAGTCGGAACCGTCGCCGGTTTCTTCGGCCAGTTCGTGCTTCTCCTTGTCGGACATGGAATCCCACTCTTCTTCCGCCCAGTCGAACAAAGGCTCCAGAACGATAACATAGAACACAGACCAGCACACAAATGCTGTGCTTGCTGTGAGAAGAATGCGCCTGTATATGAATAACCAAAAGCGTCAGCAATTGCGATTGCGCAATGGTTTGACCGAGGGTTCATACCCGACAAAGCGGCGTATAGGTTTGAGTCGTGAGCGAGTCTCTGGCCTAGGAAAATAAACGGGTAGGGGCTGGGTCGTAGTTCCACTCTTGCGCCATGGCATCAACGATATTCGTCGGGTATGTAAAAAAGCCTGTTGGCTGTGGACTGGTTTCGATCGAAGAGCGTTGAAAGCCGCTTTTGGCGCAGGCGCCAGTCGTCGCATCGCCATGGTCTGAAAAGAGACGATACAATCTATCATTCATGTAGAAAAACTTGAAAAGTGCCGCAAAGAAGAAAAATGCATACTGCTTGAATGAAAACGCCAAATTTGAGAATGCGCAGGTGGCGATGGGTAGCTCGTCATCGGGCACACATTGAGTAGGTTAATTAGTTTGTTGGTAATCCATAGTGCGACGACGATTGCCACCACTGGCCGCCGGAGTAACCAAACGCCGAGCTCCGCACAGCGTTAATGGGCGACATGCAGCTACCTGCACGCCAAACCATTCCCTTGGTGGTGACGTTTCGGTGTTCATCTGCCTTGACAGCCGCAGCCTTTATGACCCAACAGCCATCATGAAATTCACCGCAGGGATCATTGCGGCGCTTGCGAGCTGCACTGCTGCGGCGACAACTACCGGACAAGCTTTCACGTTTCCCCGCGGTGAGTCCGCCTCGACAGCCTCGCTCGACCGCAGCCTAGCCAGGCTCGTGTTCCTTCAGCGCCTGGCCAACCCTGGCGAGGGTCCAACCATCAAAGATATACCCGAAAGCATCAGCGTCGACGATGCTGTAAACACATTGAACAAATTCGTTCCCTCCAGAGATGCCTTATTTGCCGCCACACCTATGGCTAAGCGGCTACTTGTTATGGTTGACGGTATGACTGCGCAACAAATCGAGGACGCAGGGAAAGCTCTCGGTCAAGATGCGGCCTTTACGATAGACGATCTGCCGTCATCCACGGCCAATCGCGATTTATTCGAAATCGACGCATACAACGCGGGGGCGACGACAGAACACAGTTGCTCTCTGAGCGAGATCCTTGAAATGAAGAATGGCCAGTGCTGGAGTGAATCGTCTACTGCTGCCAGATACAACGTCGCAGAGGTATGCTGTTTTCAGGCTGGAGATTATTTCCCCAAACTAACATGGTCGTAGAAGCGAAACTCGATGAAGAGCATCCTCGATGCTCTGCGATCTATCCCCAAGCTAACTGAGGCTGGGAATTTCGAAGCGACAGTTGTACTCCTGCCTGAAACGAGCGATAACGCGAAGCCTTCTTGGTCTGATAAACCCCAAGAGCTCCGCCGTCGACAAGCTGAGCAGGTCATCTCTTCCAACCACAAGGCAGCTCCTGTGAGCGTCACTCACCCCGCCGCAAGTTCCCCGACGTCACTCCCGCAGAAGAAGGTCATTCCCTCGTGCTTCAGCTCCAATGAGAGCTGTATCGCTAGTACAGACAATTGCTCGGGTCACGGATCTTGCGTGAACAAATACGGTGCCATTCCCGAAAACCCCAAGGAAGGAGACGTTTGTTTTGTATGCCGTTGCATACCTACCCATAACAACAAAAGCGGACCTACGCACTGGGGCGGTGCTACCTGCGCCAAGCAGGACGTCAGCGTGCCGTTCTGGCTCTTTTTTGGATTCACCATTGTTATCGTTGGCGTTGTCTGGATGGCCATCAGCTTGCTTTTCAGCGTTGGGGAGGAGAAGCTCCCCGGTGTCATTGGTGCTGGCGTATCCCGCTCCTCAAAGTAGAATCATGGTATGACGAAATCATTAACAGTGTTCTGCGAAAGTCACAAGCTAATGTGGACGGCATCATCGACCAGGCGATTCATTAAGATGGGCAATGTATTATAGTAGGCAACAGGGTGGACAACAAGTGTCCTCAACCAATAGGGAGGGGGCCTTCGAGCTTTGAAGCAGCAGCGTCGAGCCATTTGGGCCTTATTTGGCATGTTAATAGAACTAGGACTGAATTCAGGCATACTTTTTTCCAGGGATGAGGGTCATCCCCGCCATACATGTGAAGGTGGCGGTTACCAGCATGACTAATACTACACCGTCGAATCTTGGGGATGAATCTATCTAATTCTTGGACTATCCAGCATTCCGCAAACAGCGTCTTGTGTCGATGCAGTCCTTGTGGTAGTGCCACATTAAAAACGATAGGCTAGAGCTGCCGAGGCCCCCGAGAGGTCAGTACCTAGTCGGCCCACTTCTATCACTGTCATAGACGGAGTTTGCGAAAAATGCCGTTTCTCTCGCGCGACCTGCTCTTGTAACCCTAGAGTTGTTTATTAAGTGCCTGTCTTCATTGCTGAGACCCCTTGATTGGCGACTTGGAAAGCCACGTTGATCACCCGCTTCTTTTACAGCCTTACCATTGAATAATATCTGATCAATCCGGGGCTGTCTGGCGTCGCGCGCCTCTCTGAGGATCATGCCCAACGAAGACCGCCTGAAATTGCCGACGGCGAAATGGGGTGCGGCTTGCGCTGCTTGTGCAACGGCGAAAGCAAAATGTATCCGCTCGAATGAAGCCCCTCTGTCGAAATGCGACCGGTAAGCAGGAACAAAGCCATCTCCGCGCCGAGGAATACATCGTCGCTCTGGCCGTTGGCGGACCCCAGCTGCGCCTCACACCGTCGTGACGCTTCCTCAACCATGACGCCGGCAGCGGCGGATATGACCAATACATCGAGTCGCTGACGCCGAATGTCATAGGTGTGAACGGTTACTCAAAGAATGTACGGATCAAGTACACAAACCCCGAAAGAAAAGACAGCCCAAGCCCTCGTGAGTCGCTTCTCGCCCTCAGACGCCCAATTTTTGAATCATCATGGCATTCGTGAATCCCAATAAACTAATCCTGAAACACAGACGCACTGCGCAGATTGAAGAGCGTCTAAATGGCTTGGTGAGCTTGCTGCAAGCATCAGGAGAGCTGCCACACCAGGCCCCGGGACAGCACGACGGCAGCACTCCCGGTGACTATGATGAGTCTAATCTTACATCGTCCCAGATGACCGAGTCACCCATATCCCACAACGCAACTCCAAGCCAGCCACAGCAGCTGCAGAAAGAATGGCATATTCCACCGACATACAACTCATTTGGCGCAGCAAACTGCATCTGCCGCCCGGCCCCGGGGGATGCACCGCCGCCTCCAGAGACCGATGATGTCGCCTTGGAGACGTACAAGACTCAATTGCAGCACCTATTCCCATTTGTCATCGTTCCAACCAACGTCACAGCCGCGCAGCTCGGTGCAACACGTCCGTTCCTCATGTCGGCGATTCGCATGGTAACCTCTTTCCGCAGCCTGCGCTCCATGAGAGCGCAGATGTACGCCCTGAAGAAGCATATTTCCGACTATATGCTGATTCGTTCGGAACGGTCCATGGATCTTCTATTGGGAATTATTGTGATCCTCGGCTGGTATCAGTACCACTGTTTCACTCATGCGCAACTTCACAACCTGCTGTCATTGGCGATTTCTCTGATTGGAGAAATGGGGCTTAATCGACATGCTATAATTCACGAGGGTACCAGACAGATGGCTGCTCAGCCGCCCGCACCTTCTGCTCGAAGTAGCGAAGAGAGGCGGGCTTTTATTGGCGTCTGGTTTCTCGCCTCTTCGTAAGCCCTCGACTTTGTTCCTCTTCCGTTGTTTTTCGATACTAATCCCAAGCTAGACTGTCGACTGTATTTGGCAGAATCGATCCTATGCGATACACCTCCTATGTCAGAGAATGCGTCACAATACTCGAAACGGACATGGAATATGAGACGGACATTATCCTCGTGTTCCTTTTGCGTATCCAGTACTTGACACAGCGCATTTCCGAACTGAATCCAAGAGACAACACCATTGAAGAGTTTACGAGCATTCCAAAGGCACCCACGGCGGTATACGTTTCCGTTTTTCAAAACGAACTCGAAGAGCTACGAGTCAAGCTGCCGGTTCATCTCAGAAATGATAGTACGTATTTGTAACGAGCTAACGGGGAATGGAGACTAACAATACTTGATCAGACATCATCAAAATGTACTTCAATACCGCCCGTCTGCGATTATATGAACCTCCGGTCGTAGACAAGGATCTTATCGCCTCGTTGGCAGATGATTTTACGCTCAACAATGCTGGTGGTGGAACACCTCTCGATCGTCTTTACAATACAAGCGCGGCTATCACTGGGTGGTTCGAGAACTGGTTCGTCGTACCTGTTGCCCAGTATGCTTGTCAGACGACCGCTGTGGCGTCTCAGCTTGTGTATGCGTTGACGATGCTTGGGAGATGGGCTCAGCTTGTGGCCCCCAAACCTGTTGGAGAACCCGAGGATACACAGCGCGGCACAACAGGTCTGGCATCGTTCGAGCCTAAACCACAGAACGCCCGAAAAACAGCTGCGTCGCCTCAGAATGTGAACCACTGCGCGATGCCGCACCCAATACCTGGTCCAATGACGCCAGCTGACGGTGTATTTGACCCGGATCTGCCCGCGGCCGTCGCGCACTTGCGCGCGCAGCTCAAGACACATCCTGGTCTGATGGTCAACGTTGGCGAGATCTTGCTGGCCATCTGCAACCGATTCGAGCAAGCCAATGCCACTTTCCAGATCTCGTCGACGGACACGAGAAACGACGAAGCCAATGTATGGAGCATGACTGCGATAAAGGTGCGCATCACCAAGGCAAAGCTGGAAAGATGGGCCGAGCTCGTGTCCAAGGAGGGCGAGGGTCATTCCCCAGGACAGCAGCTCAAGGCGGACATGGACACGAGCATGTCTGGCTGGACGGCTGGGCCTGAGACCGCGCCTTCCTCCGCCATGATGCAAACCGGGAGCGGCGCTTGGCAGGGAATGGACCCCAACATGCCAGCAGACCAAATGCAAAACGTGTATGGCAGTACCCCGTGGCGTAGCGATTTGCTTACTGGAGTTGACCCTGCGGTTTGGTTTGACGGATATCTCGATTGGGGCGCAGTGATTATGAACTCAATGGGCACCGTTGAGCAGTAAATGTTTTGAAAATGAGGCGACAGGGCGACTGGTGTGGGGGCGTTATTCGAGGTCGGAGAATTGGCGATTCCAGATGACTCGTTATTGTTCTGTCACTGGTTTTCTTTCTTCTTTCTTGGATGTCGATACTGAAGGATTGTTTTCTATAATAGGGCGGCACGACCATACGCGCCTCAAGTTTCGGCGAAGGAGATACATGTACACCAATAGCACGAATTTTAGGAATAAGTCGAGTCCTGAGAAACTCGATGCTTACTTAATGCGAATACGAATGGCAAACACCTTGGTTAACTCGCTCTTGGACATCATATCGTTAGTGAGGTGCGGGCATCCAATATCGACCAAAAGACATCAAGTCGACGCCAGATCGACTGCCAGAATCTTTATTCAGTCTTGATGGAGCGAATGCCCACGATACAATTCTGATTACTTAAACAGCCCGGACTCGTATCCGTACTAATATTGGATGACACTACGTTAAAAGATGTGGATTCGAATGTATCTTGTGTTTTTCAAGGTATCATAACTTATAGCTGATCGAAATTCAGTCTCAAGTTCTGTCGTTGCTAGGCCATGTACAAAGAAAGCATCACGTGGGCCTCTGAATACCTCGACAGCCAGCCCCCATAAAACTCCTAGGCTTCTATTACAGCATAAATATATCTCATCTTTTAAAAGAGAGGATTCACCGATCCCCATCAAATTTTATCTAAGCGTTTTCCTGGCGGAGGACACAGCTTAATCATGTCAACAGATGCGAATGCCCCTCCTTCGGGAGAAGCCCCTCCATGGTGGGCAGGCCTGCCTGAGCCACGGGCAACTTGTGAAGCAATCGAGAATTCAGAGGTCATGGCTCTTTTGGAGAAGACATTTGCTGGTCCGAAGCACGCAAAACGAGATTTTCTTCTCGTCGACGTCCGTCGGACCGACTGGGACGGAGGCACCGTGGCCACATCCATCAACCTCCCCGCGCAGTCATTCTTTCAAACTAGACCAGTTGTATATCAACTCTGCAAGCAAGCTGGTATCGAGCGAATCATTTTCTATTGCGGTAAGGGCTTTGCAAGAAATGTGAGACTCAACTAAGACCTTGCAGGTAGCTCAGTAGGGCGGGGAACCAGGACTGCTCGGTGGATGCAGGACTACCTGACCGAGGTTGGCGAAACTGGTATGAGAGCCATTATCATGACGGGCGGTATTAAAGGCTGGCATAAGAACTTTGGTGGAAAGATGATGGAGAATTATGATGAGAATTTTTGGGTAGCCAAAGCATAGATTGGACCAAGTTCTAAAACCTGCACGGGATAATCGTTTCCCATTATTGCATCTCGGCTTCTGATCCAGTATTTCTTTGTATATCGTGCTTCCCACCATACCGTAACGCCAAGCGAAATTGAAATCATGCCTTTTGTTTCCACAGCTTTTTCTCTTCGTATCCTCTATCGGTGTTGTCGGTCGTCGCCGCCGATGCGCTCCATAGCTTCCAGCATGACAACTGAATTGCCGCGAATGACCTTTTGCCTCGAGTTAGCAGACGCACGCGAGCTGAGAATTGTTTTGGGCAAAAAGGTAGACGAAACATACCACCATGCCTAGTCTAGTCTTGTTTCCACCTTCTGTCTCCTCGAATGCGTCGTCCAGAACAATATTGAGGAAGACCTGTGCGCCGGGATTAGCAAAGACAGGCCGAGACTACTCAGAGCCAGCATTTGACGTACGTCGTATCCGCGCAAGACACCGATGACTTTGCGACTGCCATTCAGTTGGACAAACAGGCGCTTATCGAGGTACTGCAGTCGTGAGGTTAGCAAGAGCTCCAGGTGAATGCTCGCGTCTGCGTCTCCCTCAGGCACGAGGGGTAAAAGATATCAGCAGCGCATCAGATGATATCACAAACCTTCTTGAGCTCAGGCTGGGCGGGTGCCATTTCGAAGAATAGTTAATTGGTTCAAGTAGATCGGTCAGTTGCGCGAGAGCAAGCAGACCAAGCTGTCCCCCGCCAACGAAGAACCTGGCGCCGTACCGCGCCGCCGCCCAAAAAAAAAGGAATCACGTGCAGATAAGATTCTTGCAGTAGCATCGCAACAGGCAGCAATACAGCTGGGACATTACCTCAAAAATCAACACAAATTAATTATGAGCTCGTTCGGGTCGCGACGAAAAGCCCGGGTAATAAAGATTGATGATGAGGATTCAGAGGGTGCCGAGAATGCCGGCTCTGAGTTTGGTGGCGCGTCAACCGCAGGTATGATACCCTGCCAAGTTTGGGACTGTTTGAGCCACTCATATGAGACTGACTCCAACTTGATGACAGAATCCTCACAGCCGTCCTTCAAGATAAAATCAGCAAAAAAGGGAAATAGGCAGTCTAACCTTCGAAAAACATTCACCGCTGATAATGAGGGTGACAAAGCATATCACAACGATGAAGATGGTGAGAACGGTCCTGTGGTTGTGAAAGCCAGGTTTGGCGCCCAAAAACAGAAGAAAAAGTCCACTTCAAGACTGTCTTTTGGTTTAGGAGCCAATGACGAGGGAAATGACACTACGTTGCTGGAAAAAACCTCGAAAAAACCAACACTAGGTCAGCGGGTGGTTGAGAACATTGCCGTGAAGCGAGGCATAGCCTTGAGAGGATTTCCGACTCGAACGTCTGAAGACGATGACGATAGGCCTCGATACAGCAAGGAATATCTCGACGAACTGCAGTCGTCCACACCCACCACACCCATAGACTCTGCATCCATCCCAACAGATGGCGATGAAATGGAGCTCGATGCATCCGAGCTGGAAGGGGCTATGATAGTAGACTCCCCGGCGCCTGCACCTCCTGCAACCAGCATACAAGTGCTTACCGATGCCGAAATCCAAGAGCGAAAAGAGCGCCGAGCAAGACTGGCGCAGGAGCAAGATTTCTTGTCTGTCGAGGACGATGACGATGACAGAAGAGCCAAGAAGAAGGAAGAGACAAGGCTAGCGACGGATGAAGATCAGATGGGCGAAGGCTTTGACAACTTTGTCGACGATGGTGGCGTCTCTCTCGGGAAGCGCGCCGAGAAGCAGCGGCGCAAGCAGGACCGGGCCAAGATGGCGGAGCTCATCAACGCAGCCGAGGGACACTCTTCCGATTCGTCATCCGACAGCGAGGCGGAGCGCCGCATCGCATACGAGGCATCACAGACGCGCTCCGGCATGGACGGTCTCAAACGCCCGCGCAGGGACCCGGCCAGGGACCTGCTGCAGGTGCCGCCCAAGATGACGCCGCTGCCGAGCCTGGCCGAGTGCGTCGCGCGTCTGCAGACGACGCTCGGCGGCATGGAGGCGCAGATCCAGCTCAAGAGCGCGGCCGTTGCGCAGATGCGCAGCGAGAGGCAGGGCATCGCCGCGCGCGAGAGGGAGGTGCAGGCGCTGCTGGACGAGACGGGCAAGAAGTACCAGGAAGCAATGGGGAAGACGGCGGAGCTTGGTGGCAGCCAAGGGCCATTGGCGACGACGAAAAGTAGCGTCGATGACGCTTTTGCCGGCGACCGCGGTCCGGAGAGCTTGGGAACGAGTCCAGGCCGAGCCGCAATGGAGGGGGCAGGCGATGAATTATAGGCACTTTGTCCGTGTACTTTAAAGATACCCGTTCCGAATAGAATTTGTACATTTCGACGTCATTCTGTCTCTGTTTTGCGACTTTTTTTTTTACCGTTCCCCGCCCACGATTGATTTTCCAGTCTATTTACACCATTGTCGTCAGGCTCTCAGCAGAAACATCCAATCCATCAAAGGCCACAGCGACACTGCCGGGATATGAACGGTAACGGAAAACCCGGTACCAGAATCCTCAACTTGTACGGCGTAGCTATCGCCCGGATCCATATTACGAGGCCCATGACGATCACTGCTATGCACAGCAACCGAGAAACGTCAATCTGCAGGATGCTGTTTGCTCAGTTTTGGCATCGATTTGATGCCGGCCGTTTCCGCAATGTAACCCAAAAGTCGGTATCGCAAACAAAAATCGATGCCTTTGTTTTCATGGGCTTGTCTGGGTGAATGATGGCCATGTCGAATCGTTTCATAAGCTGCCCCGGATTAGAGCCAAGCAAAGAGTTTTTTTTTTTTTTTTT